>PVHP010049147.1:0-12273 GCA_004024765.1 Zapus hudsonius
GGGAGGGAGGGAAGGAAGGAAGGAAAGAAGGAAGGAAAGAAGGAGGAAAGGAAAGGAGGGAGTCTTTTAATCACCAGGAATATAAATCTGTTCTGACAGCCTCAGCATGTGGTGTCCATCCCTCAGATGGACACTTATGAGGACTGCAAAGCTCTGGCCATCACAGCTCCATTTCAGACAGAGGCAGATGCACTGGCAGAATGAGAATATATATGTATGTGCTTTCTCACCTTGGTGATGTTTGCTCTGCATGCTCTGCTTCCTTGTACATCTCATTGGTTAAGCTCAAGTAACCACTTCAAGGGAACGCTGCTAATAGTAGTCACACTCAGTGGCTGTGATAGTTTTGAGTAAATGTCCCCCAATAGAATTTATTATAATTGTGTTTATTAAATTGTTAATTGTCTCCAGGCTTCTGGCTGGAGGAAGTGTCACTTTGGCCTAGCTTCCTGGGGACTGGCCCTTTCTAAATTGGATGCAAAATACTAGGGATAGATACGCAAAACAAAAGCCTGAACCCGGTCTGGCAGTTCTGCATTTTTGTGAATTACAATGTTATAGTTGCTGGCTGACTTTGGAGGTGTTGGACCTCTCTCTGTCTCTGCTTGGATCTGTGAAAGGGGGGCCAGCCTTTTTTCCTTAACTTCCTCTGGATCTGATAGCCTTAATAAATACTTTCCTCCCCAAAATTGTGCCTGGTTTTGGAGATTCATCCCAGTGGCATGTGACTGACTATGACAGTGGCAAAGTATGCAAGTAAAGATTTGGGACTTTGTTCATCAAGGAAGAAGGGAACAGACCTGGGTTGACAGTACTGTCTGATAAAATTAGTTGGGAATAGATTAATAGCAAAAGATATTTACAGACTTGTCAAAATAGAGAAAATACTCAGTATTTAAAAAAATATTTTTATTTCTTTGAGAGAGAGGAGGAATATGGGCATGCCAGGACCTCTTGCCCCTACAAACGAACTCCAGATGCATGCACCACTTTGTACATCTGGCCTTTCAGGAATACTGGGGAATTGAACCCAGGCCTTCTGGCTTTATACACAAGCACCTTTAACCGCTGACCCATCTCTCCAGCCCAATAGTATATTCTTTTTGAAGCATAGGTTCTATTATGAAACATCAAATCAATGGGATTAGGCTATGCTTAATATTATAAATTACTTACAGATTGGCCTGGGGAGATGGCTAAGTGGTTAGAGGTGCTTGCTTGCAGAGCCTGCTGGCTCAGTTTCATTTATCCAGTACTCAGGTTCAACCAGATGCACAAAACGTCACGTGAGTATGGAGTTCATTTCAGCAGCAAGAGGCTCTGGTTTCTCTCTCAAATAAACTTAAAAAAATTAAAGGTGCTTGCTTACTTACAAATATTTTTCAAATATTTGTTTATTTATTTATTATTTGCAAGCAGGGAGAGACAGAGAGAATGGGCATGCTGGGGCCTCCAGCCACTGCAAAAGAACTCCAAATGCATGTGCCACTTTGTGCATCTGGCTTTATTTACATGGGTCCTGGGGAATCAAACTCAGGTCATTAGACTTTGCAGGCAAGTCCTTAACTGCTGAGCCATCTCTCCAGCCCCTGAAGCCATTTTCCTACAAGTGAATAGTTACGAAAATGACCTTATGATCTTGTTCATAAACACCTCCAACGAAGTCACCTTTGACAACAGCACCTTTGATTTCCATTCAGTTTAGTCCACCTTCCACACTTGTGTGGCTCCTCCTTACCACTTCTGCCAGGGACACTCTGGTTTATTCCCAGTTACCTCTGGATTAGACCAAACTCTATCTTTAATTTACAGCCTACCTGTTCTACCTGCCTTTACCTCGCCTACAACTCAGACCATCCCAGAGGTTTCTCCTAATCCTCTCAAGTCACAGCCCAGTTATGTCATTTTCTAGCTGGGGACAATTTTTATAACTCCTTAACTGTCCCCTAGTCTGATCCAAAGCCTTGTTTATACCTTTACTATAATCTCACTATATGGATTATCAGATTCTTTAGAGCTGAGATTGTGAGTCATTTATTTGCAAGGAGAGAGAGAGAGGCAGAGAGAGAGGAGAGAGAGAGGCAGAGAGAGAGAGAGAGAGAGAGAGAGAGAGAGAGAGAGCACACCAGGGTCTCTTGCCACTACAGCCAAACTCCAGATGCATGCTCCACTCTGTACATCTGGATTTACTTTGGTACTAGGGAATCGAACCCTGGCTGTCAGTCCTTGAAACAAGCACCCTTAATCACTGAACCATCTCTCCAGCTTCTATGATTCATTTTTGTATGATCTGAAAAAAACTGTATGGGTTCTTGCAAAGCACCATGTTGTCTGTAGTTGATAAAAGGCAGTTGTTGAATTCTTTGCTCCATTTTAGCAAAAATGTGTTGATTTTTGTTTGTTTGTTTGTTTTTTTGGTTTTTCAAGGTAGGGTCTCACTCTAGCAGGCTGACCTGGAACTTACTCTGTAGTCCCAGGCTGACTTCCTACCTCAGCCTTCCTGAGTGCTGAGTGTGGGCAGTTTGGCTTTCAAACAGAATAAAATTCATTTGATCTGTTAAAAGCTAAATTCTAGAAGAAAACAGGAACAAAAACTATTTATGGCCTTGAAGCAAAGATTTCTTCTTCCCTCCCTCTCTTCCTCCCTCCCTCCCTTCCTTCTTCCTTCTCTCCCTCCCTTCCTCCCTTCCTCCCTCCCTCCCTCCCTCCCTCCCTCCCTTCCTTCCTATTTTTCCAACTTTTTCCCTTTCCTTTTGGTAGCACTGGGGACAGAGCCCAGAGCCCTGCACAGGCTAGACTGGTACTCTACCACTGATCTATGTCCTCAGCCAGAGTCTCACTATATAGCCCAGGCTGAGCTGGACGCACTCAGTGGTCCCAGGCAGGCCATCTCACAGGCATCCTCCTGCCTCTGCCTCACGAATGCTGGAATTAAAGACGTGTGCCTCCATGCCTGGCTTTTTGTTTTGTTTTAACACATAAGTAATAGGGAATTCCCAGCTCCTCCAATGTGGTGTGTTTATGGATGTTCAGAAGAGATTTTATCCTTTCAACAAGAATAAAAGCTAATACAGGCAGATTTTGGTTATTTATTTATTTATTTATTTATAGTTTGGGCATTTTTCCTGAGGTCTCTGGTCCACTGCCCAGTTTTCTCAAGCCCTTGACTTTGGTCATCTGCCCCGTGGCTCAGGCCCAGGTTACTGAGGATTCTTAGTTGTCACCTTGTGGCTTCTGAGGATGACTGTTATGTGGACAGTTCAGCCTTTAAGTGCCTGGTCATTAGTCAGCTCCCTTTTTCTCTGCTATTACAGTAAATCTCTCACCCTTCTAAAATACTGCCAATTCAGAAACCAGATACACAAGTTTGTTATCGTTTTCTACTTAGTAAATTGTCACCTAGACAGGCAGCCAAAGGCTTTTCCTCTGCCTATGGAGCATATACTTTGGCTTATATATCCTGGGGTGTCTATTTTGTGTTCTGTTTTGTTTTATTTTCACTTTTTACTAGATTTTGTTATGAGATTGTCCAAAAAAAAAAAAAATGAGAATGGAGAGTAACCTGCCCCAGGGTGCTGGAGACAGACACTGAGAACACTCAAAAACATGCCAAATCCAGAAGCTGCTGAGAGCGCAACACTAAAGTAGACTTAAAACACACCCACTGGGCTGCAGAGATGGCTTAGCAGTTAAGATGTTTGCCTGCAAAGCAGAAGGACCGGAGTTCAATTCCCCAATGCCCATGTAAAGCCAGATGCACAAGGCGGTACATGTGTTTGGAGTGCATTTGCAGTGGCTGGAGGCCCTGGTGCGCCCATTCTCTCTCTCTATCTGCTTCATTTTCTTTCTCAAATAAATACTTTTTAAAAAATCACATCCAACAGGACTCAGAAAATTCTGTGGAAGAGGGGGCAGAAAGATCGAAAGAGCCAAGGGTATATCAAGAGGCATTGCCCCCCGCCCCACACAACTCCCAGCCATCAAACCCATGGTGCACTTCCGAGACCCCACTATGGAGGGCCTCAGTGGAAGGGGGCAGGGAGGAGGGAAACGGTGGTACCAGCACATGATTTGTTCTTACAAAGATTCTACTTAACAAATAAAATAAAAATTGAAGCTGGAGAGATAGGTCAGTGGTTAAGGCACTTGTTTGCAAAGCCTGATGACCCAGGTTTGATTCTCCGGTACCCACATAAAGCCGTGTTCACAAAGTGGCGCATGTGCCTGGAGTTCATTTGCAGCAGCTAGGGGCCCTGGTGTGCCCATTCTGTCTGTTTCTCTTTATCCTTGCAAATCAATCAATTAATTAAATGCTGTAATTTATTTTTAAAAATTGACTCAGGTGAACGGAGACACTACTTTATCAACAGGCAACAACTAACTCTGCTCACATTACTGGTTTTTAAAGGTGCAGAAAACCATCTCAGGGGGTGTACTGTGTGGATGTGTGCACATGCACACATGAGTGCTCATTGGATCTAAATATACCAAAAAAACAAACAACAAAAAAAACTCTGACTTCTCTAGTCTGGAAGAGGCTATGTCAGGCTTTGACACTAAGAACCCGAGTATGTTCTCATTTTTCATTTCTGGGAAAATGACTTTACGATTATCTGGTAATGTACCTCATTGTGTTTTCATTTATCCTCTGATATAAAAAGTGTTACAATTTGTTTACAAAAAGATCATTTTACTCATTCAGTTATTTTTGTCAGCCTGGAAACTCTTGGTTTCCCTCTGGTGTTTTATGTGCAAAGGTATTTTAAGCGCTTATCCATGATGAAACAGAGTGTACTTTCAGTATAGACCAAAATACCCTGGGCCTGACCCTTCAAGCAACACAACGTTCAGGGCACAGTGGCTCCTGCCCACCAGCCCAGCTCTCAGGAGGCTGAGACAAGAGGATTGTTGTGAGTGAGGCCGGCCTGTGCTGCCTGGTAAGACCCCATCTCAAACAACAAACAAACAAACAAACAGGCTTCTCTGCACACATCTTTTAAAAATAGTGGCTGGTATTTGGAGATTAAGAGATTAGTGTGCCTGACTGGTGGTACATGACTTTAATCCCAGCGCTCAGGAGGCAGAGGTAAGAGGATCAGCGTGAGTTCGAGGCCAGCCTGAGACTGCAGAGTGAATTCCCCAGTATCCATGTAAAGCGGGGTGCACAAAGTGGTGCATGCATCTGGAGTTTGTTTGCAGTGGCACTATGCTCTGATGTGCCCATTCTCTCTCTCATGTCTCTATTTAAATAAATACATTTTTGAAAGAATGAAACTACCTGGGGCTAGAGAGATTGCTCAGCGGTTAAGGCACTTGCCTCCAGTGCCTAAGGCCCCGGGTTCAATTCCCCAGGACCCACATAAGCCAGACTCACAAGGTGGTGGCCCTGGTTCTCTCTCTCTCTCTCTCTCTCTCTCTCTCTCTCTCTCTCTCTCTCTCTCTCTCTGAATATCTCTGTTTGAAAATGAATAAAATTTTTTTAAAAAAGAATAAAACTACTTGGCACCTGCTAGCCACAATATATTTTAGCTATTCTATTAATAATATCAAATCTGAAATGATGAAATAAAACATCCATTTACCTCTGAAACAAATGTTAGACTAAAAAGTTTCAGTTATTTAAAGTTCTGTGTCAGTTGGACTCAACTTTTCAGAATATCACGAAATCCTGTTCTCCAAGCCTTTAGGAGCACAAAGACAAAGCGGGTGGATTGCAACAGGAAATTAGAGGGAGGAAGGAAACCTGGTGCCCTGTCTGTAGCTCACGCCTGTGATCCTAGTACTTGGGCAGCAAAGGCTAAGGCAGGGGCTTGGTGAGTTTGAGGATATCCCAGCTTGCTCAGTGAGACCCTGTCTTAAAAAAATCAAGGGGCCAGGCAGGGCCACGCACGCCTTTAATCCCAGCACATGAGAGACAGAGACAGGAGGATCGCCGTGAGATAGAGGCCACCTTGGGACTACATAGTGAATTCCAGGTCAGCCTGGGCTAGAGTGAGACCCAATCTAAAAATGAATAATAATAATCAGGGACTGGAGTGTAACTTAGTGGTAGAGCATGACCTAGCATGTCAGGCACAAAAGAAGAAAGAAAGAAAGGGAGGGAGAAAGGGAGCAAAGGAGGAAAGAAAAGAAGGAGAAATAAAAATGACTGTATTCTAAAAGGTTATAAACTGGGAGAAAAGATATGTGGCCAATAGTAGCTTCATTATTGAATCATTTATAAATTGTTAAACACTTGAACTAACAATCCATACCTGTGGATGTTTACAAATTTAACTTATCTTTTATCTATAGATATACTTGTGTTGCTAAGACTTCAGTAGCGCTTGGATGGATAATTTTCTAAATTATGAGCGTTCAGGAGCCAAAGAAAACTTGAACTTCATCCATATTATTTCTTGCTCAGATGATGGAGTTCAGCGGCCTCTTTTTTTTTTTCTTCTTAACATGGCCTGTTTCTTTGTCACAGTTAAAGAGAGAAAGATGAAGCAAGGAGATCCCAATATTAGAATAAAATAGAAAATCTCAGAGCAGGAGGGAATTAATCGTTAGTAGAAGGAAGTTAAAAAAAATAAAATATCTACCCTTGAATGGTATAATGGTATGTTGGTATGAGCCTCTCCCACCTCACCTGTAATCTTGCCTCTGTTTCCCGTAATCTTGCATCTGTGGTTAAGCACGGAAAGTGCCAAGAATGTCCTGACCGATGAGTTTTACAGATATGGAAAGAGTGTGCAAATATTCGGGTTACTGGAAAAACCTGTAAAAATCCCCAAATTGTGATGTATTTAGTACCATAAAAGGTCTGCTCAAATTTAGCTCAGTGCTTTTTGCCTCTGTACTGCCTGAGGATACGCATTGAGTCCCAGCATGCTTGGTTATTTTTAATAAAATCCTTTGCGTGTTGCATAGGAGAATTGGTGAGGGTCTTCTTTTGAGTTGGGGGTCCTTACACCATGTAAATATAACCCAAGACCTGGAACATTTAATTTTCGTCCAGTTTTGGGGGATGTGTGGATTGAAATAAAATAATCAAAGGACACTCCCTGGGGCTGCACCCTTCCACCTCTCTGTTCAAAAGTGGACCTAGCAAGTAATCGGTGGTAATGACAAGTCTACTTACCATATTATCATTTAGGTTGTCTTGTTTTTTATGTCTTTATTTATTTATTTGAGAGAGAGAGACAGTGAGGAGAATGGGCGCACTAGGGCCTCTTGCCACTGCATACAAAATCTAGACATATTGTGCATCTGGATAGCGGGCTGGCAGGCTTTGCAAGAATGCATCTTTATCACTGAGCCATCATCTCCTTAGACCTTTTTTGTTGTTGGTGTTGGTGGTGGTGTTTTTATGAGGTATAGTCTCACTGCAGTTTAGCGTGACCTGGAATTCACTGTACAGTTCCAGGCTGTCCTTGAACCCCCAATATGATCTTAGTGAGTGGGCAGGCTGCTGAGGATCCAGTGACATTCTCACACACCGAGCAAGCTCATGAGCTCTGATTCCATCCCCAGAACTTCAATAGAAAATTCATTCACACCAGTTCTTGAAGATTCTCAAGGAAAAATAAAATCGGAAGTCGCCTTAAGATACTTTATAAATTTGGCAAGATAAAGGCAAGGGAGGGAAGCTGTCTACTGTTGTCACTGCACCCCTGAGGCCTGGGTGACAGCTTCGAGAGGCCCAGGAAGCCTCTCACACAGTGACAGGAATGAGGAAATGCGCTGTGCGGTACAGCTTGTTTGTTGTGACAGATGTGTTTGTACGTGGTTGTTTGCATGCGTGTTTTACATTGCTTGATGTGAACCCAAGTGAATTCACTCTGCAAGTGAATTAAAAAAGACAAGAAGCTTCTCTGCTAGACATTCCTTCCCTTATTTTCTCTCTCTAACTAGAAAGAAAGAAGCAGCCCACACACTTTTCTATTGTTATATTTGTAATGGCAACTTAGTTTTGGTACAATACCCATGAAGGAAACCACTAATAATACATGATTAAAATTTCAGCCCTTTGTCCAAGGTTAGTCAAGAGGTTTTCTCTTTCTCGGTTACTTGTAACCTGGACAGCATACACTGTTTTCTAACTTATACTCAGCTCTGACACTGTATAATTAGAGTAAAAAAAAAAAATGAAGGTTGGACTTCATTGGTATCTGGAACAGTTGGGGCCTGACTTGTTTGTCTGCTCTGTGATTGGCTGAGAGCTGTTGCTAGGCTTGTTTTCTTTTTCCTTTTTTTTTTTTTTTTTTTTTTTTTTTTTTTTTTTTTTTTTGTCCATAGAGAAAGTTGTGAAGTTGGGGTCACATGACCTATTTGACAGGCTTCCTGGGGCTGCTTTGCTCTGGCCTCTGGTCCACACACTGGTTTTCTGGCATCTTTTGAAGTTTAGTTTCTTGGTTGGCGGTATTTTTTGTTTTTATTTTTTTTTAACACCAATTTGTAAAGTTAGTGTATGATATTTTTAAGATTTTAAAGTTTTATGTATTTGTGGTGCACAAATTAAAGATTATGATTTAATGTTTTAAGTATGGTCAAATACTGAAAGTTGAACTTAACATTAAATAAGTTTGAAGCCATATATAAATGGAAAATAAATTTTTATAAAAATTTTAAATATTTTAATTTATTTATTTGTAAGCAGAGAGAAAGAGAAGATGGATATGCTAGGGCCTCCAGCCACTGCAAACAAATTCCGGATGTTCCACCACTTTCTACATCTGGCTTTTGTGGGTCCTGGAGAATTGAAACTCAGTCATTAGGCTTTACAAGCAAACTCCTTAACTGCTGAGCCATCTCTTTAGCCCAAGCACATACATTGTTTTTAAAAACCTGCCTATTATAAGTTATAAAGGCTGTTTTGATATCAACAATACCCTTGTTAATAAGAACAAAACCAGAATACTTGAGTTTTTCAGGTGAAATATAAGTTGAAAGTAGGTCAAATTTTTGTGATTTAGGGTAAAGGCTACTAGTACCCTTTCTAGAACTTCTGTGACATAAGGGAAAGTTTGGCCTTGCTCCTGTTTTCTGTTAGGGACCAGGCAGATTGATAACTCTTTACAGATGACACTGGACAGGCTAGGTAGGCTTGGTTTCTAACTTGGTAAACCGTTATGAATGGCTGTGATTCCAGAGCCTTCTCTCTTGCAGGCTCTATTTGACATTGATGGAGTGACCCTCTGAATGAACTAGACCCCTGTAGACATCCTTGCACATTCTCTGAGCCTTAGTCCTGACCCAAGCCTTGGGCGAGTAATGAAGTGAGCTCCAGGTTAACTTGGATCCTCCAAACCCATGAGTTCTAGGACCCAGATGAGATGCCGCCATTCAATTATATCTTCAGATTGTATGTCAGCATAGTCCTTAATCAAATGATACTGCCTGAATTCTGAAATCATGTCTAAACTGACATTTTATCAACAAATTATTTTTCTAAAAGCTTTTCATTGGCAGTTTTCATAGGCATTGCCTTGTCTTGTCCGCCTCCACATCCCCCATCCACTGAACCCGGCTTCTTTCCAACCAATCTCTCCTCTGTTTTGATGTCATTTCCCCTCTTCCATCATCCACAACCACATGATGATGGCCAGTGTATGCAGGTGAAGACAGCCACCGTGATGTTCAAGTTTAATAAAACACCTGAGTGAATGTCCCCCATAGACTCAGGTGTTTTATTAAACTTGAACTTAAATCTCCAGCCCCCTAGCTGGAGGAGGGGTCACTGGAGTGGATCTTGGGTCCAGCCCTAAGCTCTATTTGGGGGGTGGATCTGATGTTTGTGTCTGGTGTGTGCTGGAGCTGCGGTTCCTCTCTTTGCTTGGATGTATGGGATTAGCATCTTCTGGGACTGATGGAACTTCCCCTGGATCTGTAAGCTTGAAATAAACCCTCCCATAAGCTGTGCCTGGTTTGGATGTTACCCAAGCCACATAGCACTGTCTATGACCGAGGTTTTACATGCTCGTTGCCTTATTATTCCTAGATTTTTTAAATTCATAATATCAAGGAAACTGGATTCAAACAGGTAATTTTGAATGAAAACTTTTGGGGGCTATTGGGGATCTGAGGGTTGAATCCATTGCCTTTACAGTTGAAGCAAGGACTCTTCCATTGAGATATAATCATGGCCCCCAAGCTGTTAAAAAGAGCTCCCTTGCATTATCACGATACTGCATGCAACTCAACTGATCCAGAACCTTGAACAACCTAAAGAATTATTGATTTAAATAGTTTGTTTTTTAACTTTTGTTTGTTTGTTTTTCTAGGTAGGGTCTCACTCTAGCCCAAGCTGACCTGGAATTCACTATGTAGTCTAAGGGTGACCTCAAATTCATGGCAACTCTCCTAACTTGGCCTCCCCAGTGCTGGGATTAAAGGCATGCATTTTTACCTTCTTTGATTAGATTATTTTTACCTGTTTGTGTTCATGTGATGTGTGTGTGTGCATGCATGTATGCATGAGTGTGGCCACACACGTATGCAGGTGAGTGCAGTGGAGCCTCAGGTAGATGGTGGATGTCTTTGTCAATTGTTCACCTTATTATTGCTATTTTCGCCTTAAGTTTTTGAGACAGTCCCAGGGAGCCTGTCTCTGCCTTCCAAACACTGGGATTACAGGACGCATTCTCACGTCTAGCATTTTACATGGGTGCTGAGGATTCGAACTCAGAGCTTCATTCTTGGGTAACCAGCGCTTTACCTAGTAAGCCATCTTCCCAGCTTCCTGTCTGTATTCTTTATTATAAAATGTAAAATGTAAGCCAAGAAATACCAAAACTTACAACATTCACTAAAATCTCATGATGGATGTACAGCTCATTTCTCTAACATTACAAAACAGCCACGGTGGGCCCTGAAGCAAGCGGGCAGAGCGCGTGTACCATAGTTTCTCCTGGCATTTTGAAAGAACCGCACCCACTTGCCGTGGCTTTTCTCGGGCAGCTGTGGACAAGCGTGACTAGTTTCTTGAAAGCCGGAACACTAGCTCTTGGAAAGTGAGGGCCGAGGATCAAGAGTTCAAGGTCATCCTTGGCTAAAGGCAAGTTTGAGGCCAGCCTGGGATGTATGGCCCTACCTTGAAAAATAAAAAAATAAAGCAAACAAAACCCCAAAAGCCTAGAACATTAACCACACCTGTCCTAACGTCTGACACACTGGCAAGAATATTCCCACAGGTGCTCTCAGAGAGAACACAGGAAGTTTTATCCACTCCAGCAACTGCCTCTTAGGGGCAACATAGATAGATAGATAGATAGATAGATAGATAGATAGATAGATAGATAGATAGATAGATAGATAGATAGATAGATGATAGATAGATAGATAGATAGATAGATAGATAGATAGATAGATAGATAGATAGATAGATAGATAAGATAGATAGCCCGGCGGCTTGTTTGTCAGCGCACCTGCCGCGCTCCGAAACGCTGCAGCCCCTACGGCCCGCGGCCCGGCCCGCAGCCTTGGCTCGCCGACATGCGCCTGGCCGCCGCGGCGAACGACGCGTAAGCCGCCTCGCTGGCAGTCTCCGAGCTGCTGGGCTGCCCGCGGTGCGGCGGGGCCGGCGGCCGAGACGAGGTACGGTGCTGGGGTGGGGTCGCGGGGGGAGGCAGCCGGGGACAGGGCTGGCTCCCGGCCGACGCGACCGCGGCCTCCCGGCTCCGGTCCCCGGGACAGCCTGCGCAGGGTCCCGCGGGCGGGCGGGCGAGCTGGAGAGCACGGGGGCCGCGGCCACCCGCACCGCGTCGGCGGGTCGTCGTCGACCTGCACCCTCCTACCCCGCTGTCCACCGGGTCCTAGATGGAGTTCGGACCTGTCATTGGAAATGACCCACGAGCCAGCTTCCCCGGGACTCCAGGGGGACTGGAGAGGAATCCGAGACTGCTGCCTCCGCTCCGGAAATCCAGATGTGGACAGATTACTATTTTTTTCTGCTACTTTGCCCATAAAGGGATTAAGGTTTTAATAGCTCTCTCTCTCTCCCTCACTTTAATAAGCAGGGTCTGTATTGTCACTACAATATTATACTCACTAAAAATTAAATGAACTTTGTGACGGTTGTAGAACACCAAATGTTTTTTTTTCCTTTTAAATTTTAATATTCTGAGATACGGTTCCTGCCCTTGTTTACAGATAACAGAACTTTAAAAATATTATGAAGTAGCCGGGCATGATGGTGCATGCCTCTAATCCCAGCGCTCAGCAGCCTGCAGCTCCAGAACCAAAGCTTTTAGATATGTAGCTAGGGGTGGACCAGATGCCTAGCATATGGAT
>PVHP010049148.1:0-12255 GCA_004024765.1 Zapus hudsonius
CACACACACACACACACACACACACACACACGCATGCACGCACGCACGCGCTATGACCCATGAGGCTCCATAGCTTGTATTGAAGATGATTGAGGCCTGGAGAGACAACATTCAAGGTTGCACAGCTAGGCTGGAAAGATAGTAGAAGTAAGATTCTAAGCTCAGCTAGAGCCAGGCACTCACACCCTTCTACATAATGCTACATTGGTTGATGGGGCACACTGCATTCTCAGAGAGGGGAGGGCACATACCTTCCCTAAGAGAGAACATGTCCCAGGCAAAAATGCAGGGTCTCCAATATCCCATCCAAAGTCAACACCTATGAGTGAAATCTCTAAAAAGAAATAAAATATAGGGCCTGATGAAGACAAATCTACTAGACCTTACTGACATTCTAATAAGACCTTGCAAAAGGCCAAGTCACAATGAAATAGCCATCATCTAAGAGACTTCATGATATGGACTACTTTGTGAAGATCTGGGCAGTGCCTCTGGTTTCCGATAGAATCAAGGTATCTTGAATATAACAAAGCCCTGATTTTTAAGTCTAATGTTCTTTCAGGAAGCATTCCACAGGTAAAATTTGAATCAGCTGTTTTGGAAAATACCTTGTCACCAAAAAAAAAAAAAAAAAAAAGAAAAAAGTCTGTGACTGCCACAGAATCCCACAGTGTGCTTCACTAATGTGAATTAATTTCCAGAAGAACATTGCAAAACGCCATCACCTTTAACAAGAAAAATACGTTCTTCTTCACCAGGGAAGAGGGGAGCATTAAAATCCCTCCGTTGGTTCTCATGATAGCAGGATAATTACAATCTATAAGGACTATTCACAAAGGACTCAATTGGGCATCTTCAGGATGCCAGTTGGTACTTTCCATAGGCTTCTAGTCTCTGCAGGCATGAAAACCAATTTTTGCTGCCAAGAGTGCATGTTTGAGAATTCCCAGTTGTCAGCGCAGTGCCTCAGAAAGCACCAGGAGAAATCCCAGGTTTTCATTTTCATATGATGCTCCTCAGTCTACCAACAGGGACACATTTCAGACCAGTGAGAGACAGCCAGAAAAGTACAGGAAAGAGTGATGAAACTCTAGGAAGCATGTGGAAGTCTGCGGTGAGGTGAGCTGGACCTGACCCTCTCCTGATTCTTTCTGCTTCCTCTGAAGCCCACCGTGGTCACTGCAGAAGGCTCAAAGTGCCAGTCTCTATGATACTTCCTCCATATTTCTCTTTGTAGATCTATCATGGGATTTTATTTTTCACCAATGCATCCGAAGTCAGTGACTCAGTTGTCCCCATGCCTGTTCCCAGATGCAAAAGTCATTTTTCCTCAAGGACCCTAAAAGGCACTTTTAGGCATATACCTCTCAGACTTCATTATTTAGCACGGCTTCTCCTAACACTGGAGGTTATATCGGGAGAGAAGAGAGGCGCACATCACACCTGAGACCCACTCCCCATCTTTGATGGCCGAAATGAGCCTTCAATCCAGCCATCAGTGAGCTTTAAAGAGGGCAGATCTTGACAGAATGCCTTATTTTCCTTTCTCTGCGTACACAAAGCTTTTCAAGGGTGCAGTGCCGCTCATCAGATGACAGAAACCTTCAGCAGCCTGCCAGGTGCTGGCGATGAATAGCGCCTAAGACAACTAGTTAGAGATTTCTCTGGGTTTGGATTTGGAGTCTCTCCAACCTTTAAGCTTTATTGCCCAGCAGAGTATCCAACTGTGTTTGTGGGAGGGAGAGAGGCCATTAAAACTCATTCACTATGAAGTCTCCAGAGAAACAACACCTGTGCATTCGCCCTCTCTGTTTCTCCATCATATTTCATCCAACACATTCCTATTTCTTAGGGACTCTGCGAGCAAACGAATGACAATAACATGTTGTTGTGGGTGCCTGCTGGCCCTCATCTGGTTCCCTCTGTGACCACAAGTATATGTTTCCTAGGGAGCACAGAGACTCAGCGTGTTGTTAGGAAGGAGAGCAGGAATGCCTGGGAACCGGCGGCAATGCCCGTGACCTTCCATGATCAAAAGCAGGTCAAGTCTCAAAAATACTTCAATGGAAGGCTGCTAAAAATCAGGCTTTCGGAGACACTGGCAGAATCCAGCCCTAGTTCTGTTTTGGTTGTCTGGATCTAGCCACATGAGACAAAGAAGCTAATAAAAATATATCTTTAGGATGACAATGTGCCCACGTGCTTCGACTTTTCTGCTCTCTCCATGGACTCTTACCAAAGCGCTCGCTCAGGAGATAGGAAATTCAAGCCAAGTCCTTTAAGTAACTCTGAATACAGAGAAGCTACCATTATGAGGTACTTGAGCCTTCAAGGCAAGAATACACACAGTCTGGTCTTGAATATTCTGTGTCTTGAATCTCTGGCCAGCCAAGTTCATATTTCCCTTTGAAGAAGTACCCCATTGCTAGTGGAGTTTTGCCTTTAAATGGCATTTCCTGGCATTTAAAACCAATGTCTAGCTGCTCCCCTTCACCACAAACAAACAAATCAAAAAACAAACAGCTTCTGCCAGGGACTATTATTTTTATTGGGAGGTCCTTTCTGCATGAAGTACTCAGGGAAACAAAGTGAAATATAAGAAAATCTTTATTGCTATGAAATCAAATCAGTGGCCTCTCAGTATGAGTGGCAACTTTCTCAAGTGTACCAGAAAAGATGGTGCCATTCTGAAAGGTGATCTTAAGAATCATTAAATAAAATCACAGAGGCTGGGGAGATGGTTGGTTCAGTGGTTAAAGATGAGGGCTTACAATGTCTTCCAGCAAACATTCAAGTCCCCACATAAAGCCAGATGCACAAAGTGATGCATGCATCTGGTATTCATTTGCAGTGGCAAGAGACCCCATCATGCCTGCACACACACACACACACACACACACACACACACACACACACACACGTATATACAAATAAATACATTTTTAAAAATAATAAAATAAAATCTTCTAAAGTGAAAAATCTGTGTATCACTAAGCAAGTAGCCAGGTCTCAAACAGAGTTAATATTCTTAATGAAGATATAATATAATAATACTATGTGTCTTTCTTATGACCAGGGTTATTTCTTATGTGTCTTCTCTGAAGTTAAGTTGAGGCTGAAACTACTAGCAGTGACTCATCCTATAAATCAAGGGATAGAATGTAAATGTTCTGAAGCAGAGCACTGCAAATGTAAAGTGTTGTAATGACCTTGGCAGGTTTTAGGATAAGCAGAAGAAAGGGAGGGATCAGAGTAGTGGGAAGAAGAGACGAGATGCTGAGAAACGAGGTCGCTGAGATGGGAAGAGACCAGATGTTATGGGACCTAAAGGATGCCAGTCACTTCTTTTTGCTTTTCCCTTTGCAAAGTATAATGGGACCAATTAGATCATTTTAGGCATGATATTAGCTGTGTTTTTAAAAATATATTTTATCCTGATGAAAGACACAACATACAAGGTTAGCATTTTGCTTGTTTCTGAGCATTAATAAATATATTTACATCATTGTGCAATGGATTTCCAGAACTTTCTCATCTTACACTTCTGAAATTCTGCACCTATTAAAAATACAACTTCCCTGGGTCTGGGTAGATGGCTCAGCAGTGAAAAGTGCTTGCTTGCAAAGCCTACCAGCCTGGGTTCAATTCCCCAGAATCTATGTAAGCCATGTGCAAAAAGTGGTACAAATGGCTAGTGTTTGTTTACAGCAGCAAGAGGCTCTGGTGAGCTACCACTCCCATGTGCAAATAAATAAATAAACATTTTAAAAACAATTTATCACTATGTGCGTGTATGAAAATGTCACAATGAAACCCATTATATATATTATATAATTTCATATTATATATATACAACTCCCTGTTGCTTCTCCTCTAAGACTCTGCTAACCATCAAGATCACATGATCAAATGTGATCACATGCTAGTTGTTTTTTTGTGACCATATTGTCTCACTTATCATGCCCTCAAGTTCACCCACGGTGTAGCATGTGTCAGAGTCTTTTACCTTTTGAAGGCAGAATAATAGACAACATTTAGTTTATGTACTCCTTCCTCCCTGTAGACATCTCTGCTTTTATTGATCTTAGAGCCATGAAAGTGGGTGTGCAATGGGTTATGTGTTACATTTATACATGTGTGTGATGGCCAAGAGATAATGAAGACAGAAAAGGTGGACCCTGAACCAGTTAGAAAGGTTCTGAGGTAGAAGAGTTATGAGTAAAGAACCTGGACTTCATGTAGACATGGAAGCAGTGATACATGGAGACTCTGAAAGAACTTAAAAGACAGGGTCTGAATGACATTCTGTTTCTGGGACAGGAAGTACCAGGACGGAGACCCCTAAGACAATGATCTCAGAGTCTGGCTCCTTGCAATCCCACAATACAGATTAGCTGCTGTTATGATCACTGCCCAGATCCGGATTTCCATTTAGACATACAACAGAAGTGAGTTTAGACTCTCTGACAGGCCCCGAGGTATCACAAGTTTACCAACAACCTCCACCCCTCTGATCCATCTTTGTTACCAGTGCTGAAATCTTCATTCACCCTTGCCTTCCCTCTCATGTACCTCTGACCATAAAACCCAGGTCTCTCTTCTTCCAGTCTGATTCACATGGGGCACTGGCCTCATCTGGACTGATGACCTTCTGCACTGTCCCCACAGGTCTGAAGACCGGATTCTTCCTTACAGACCATTTTCCTTCCTTGCAGTTGGGTGTTAGTTGGCACATTTCCTTAGGACCCGGGTCTCTACCTTCCCCTAGGTGTGCTCCCAGGGGAGCTGCATTATCTCCCCCACCATAAGACATTAGCATCTGCTGCTCCATCTTGTTTCCTTGAAGACTCTTGCTGACACCACTTTGCAATAGCACAACTCCATCCTCCCTTCCATCCTAGACATGGGGTCATGCTTTCAATAGGACACATCTTTTTAAATGAGCATATAAAGTCATGGGTTCACTATGGCATCTTGATACCTATATATCCCATCTACCTATCATCTACCTATCTTCCTTAAGTAACTAACTATGCTTTGTTTCCATCCGCCCCCCAATGTGCCCTGCCCTTCCCCTTTTTTCTGGGATCCTTCTTTCCTCCAACCCAAGTCACATGTATCTTATTACCTTTTTCTTGTTCCTCCTCACTGCCGCTAAGGTCTCTCCCTCCCCTCTCATAATGCCTTTCTCCTTTGATGTCATGTGTATACACACAGATATATACATACACGTATATATAAATTTAAATCTATATTCTGCATATGAGAGAAGAGAATTCACTCTTCGTCCAAGTTCAGTTTATTCCGCCTAGCATAATGATGTCTAGCTCCATCTATTTTCTTGCAAATGCCATAGTTTCATTCTTTCTGACTGAATGAAATTCCCTTGTGCACATGTACCACATGTTCTTTATCCATTCTTCTGTTAATAGATGTCTAATCTAGGCTGGTTCCCTCTCTTGGATTTTGTAAGTAGTGTGGTAAAGAACATCTTGACCTGCTCCTGCTTGGGCTCTCCTTGGCTGGAAGCAGACACTTTCCTTTACTTCAGTCTCTCAGATGCTTGTGTTCCCAGGTCACGTACACATGGTTGTAACCATAGGGATTAAAAAAAAGTAGGAAACAATATTGTACCTATGCTGGACATGCATAGACTCTCCGTACCATTATTTTCTAATGGATGCAATACCTGGCATTGACACTGAGTTGATATTGAAAGTCATCTAGAGATGCTTTAAAGTATATACAAGCATGTGCATAAGTTGTATGCAAACCCTATACCATTTCATATAGGGACTTTGAGCATCTGTATATGTTTCATCTTGCTGGGGGGGTGGTATCCTGAAATCACTTAGCTGAAAATAACAAAAATTATCAGTCTGTATCTGCTATTATGATTAAGTGATCCTTTATGTTATCCTATGTCCCATCAAAGCACTGAAGAGTGTGTTCTTAGGTTCATGAATCCCTCTCATTTTAATACTAATTTAACCTAATGACTTACATAGAGACCTAAAACTGTTTGAAAGAAATGAATGCATGAGTTCCGACGACCAGCATAGGACATGATTCCTCTTACATGAACTCTTGGTGAATTTTCAGATGCACCACAGAGCCTTGCATTTTCCCTTTGACTGCTTTGTGGATATCTTCTCTCTTCATGAAACTGGATGGGAGATGGCTTTTTTCATTTACTTTTAAGTTTTCTTAAATGTATGCATTATATGTTGGCCATATTCCCTCTCATAGCCTCTTCCCTGCCTTTTCTCACCTCGCCCCATCTTGGAGTCCTCTTTGCTTCCCTAGACAGTTTTATTTTCATGCTATATGTGCATACATGGTTTTATGTGACTTTATAGAATCTAGGAGCCACAAATATGAGATAACACATGGCATTTATCTTTCTGAAATTGCCTCAGTGCCTTAATATGATTACCTCCAGTTGGGTCCATTTTCTTGTAAATAATATAACTTCATTCTTTATGGCTGAAAAATTCCATTGTGTATATATATACCATAATTGATAAACGGGACCTCATGAAATTAAAAAGCTTCTGTACAGCAAAGGAGACAGTTAATCAAGTGAAGAGACAGCCAACAGAATGGGAAAAAAAACTTTGCATGCTATTCATCTGACAGGGGATTAATATCTAGAATATACAAAGAACTGAAACAACAAGAAATCAAACAACCCAATCAACAAGCTCATAAAATAAACAGACAGTTCTAAAAAGATGAAATACAAATTGCCAATAAGCATACAAAAATATATATGCAATGTCACTCGCTAGCAGAGAGTCCTAAGACTTGAATGAATGTTTTCTTGGCTTGTCATAATCTCACCTCCCTTCAAACAAACAAACTCCATTACTCCCTCTAGCAGTTACCTCCTCCCTGCTGGGACAGAACACCTGACCCAATTCAGTTTGTGAAGGAGAGGATTTATTTCTGGCTTACAGTTTCAAGGGGAAGTTTCATCTCAGTGTAGAAAGTCTAGAAAGAACAGGCGGCTAGGTGTCACAGGTTGTCACTTTAGTAGGAAGGAAATAGGAAGAGTGAACTCATTAGCCCTTGCAAACTATAAAATGCCATGGTCCACAGCCCAGGTGACACACCTCCTCCAGCAAGCCTCCACTTCCCAAAGTCTCCACTGACTGGGGATTTAAGTATCAGGTTAATCACAAACATGAAACATAGGAGACTCAGGGGGACGTTTTGCATTCAAACCACTACACTCAAGTCTCTCCTTGGCTGAGAATGTGTGGGAATAAAAGCACATGTCTAAATTCACATTGGGGAATGCCTAATAAGTCCTCCTATTCTGAGATTACCTGGGATTTTTAAAATTAATATTCTTTCTATTTGTAACAGCAGCGGCCTTTTATTTCCAAATGCTATTTTTTCCTGTGTCATGGTGTGATCCAGGTGTCCCCCACAAACAAATGAATATGTTCTGGGTAATCGATCCTCAGCTGATGGCAGTTTGGGTTTTACAACCTTGCTGGAGCTGTGTTGTTGCGCGCGGGCTTATGGGGTTATAAACCAGCTTCCCCTTGGCAGTGTTTGGCACACCTTCCTGCCATTGTTTGCAGTGCTGTGGCAGAGGTGATGTCCACCTCTCTGTTCATGCCATCATTTTCCCTGCCAGGATGGAGTCTCCTCTTGAGTCCATAAGCCTAATAAACCCATTCCTCCACAAACTGCTTTTGCTTGGGTTCTTTCTGTGCAGCAACTAGAAAGTTGACTACAACATCCTGCTTATGAAATAAAAGGCTCTTTTTCCCCAAAGCCATTTTTCCTAATCATGCATATATGTATTTTTAGGCTCCCTTTATAAACAAAGCCCAAATGAGTTATGAATGTCAGAGTGAGAATCAGTGTCTACAAGTTCTATAGTTCTGTTACCGATTGTGACAGACCAGAAGTGACAACCATGTAAAAGTGATTGACAATCAAGGGCTTACAGGAATACTTCAGATACATCCACTGAAAAGAATCTGCAAAACTAGGGCAAAATACCAAAGACTGGTTCAAAACAAAAACAAAAACAAAACAAAACAAAAAAAAAACCTTTGTTTTGCAAAGTGGAAGTACTCATTTGATACACTTTCTCTTGCTTTTGTAAACCAGGCTTCAGGAGTATGCAGTAAAGATTGTTTCCATAGTGAAATGTTTATCACGTTCACCCAACACAAGTATGCAGTGGTATAGACTTCACAGCCAATACAAAGTCAGTGTGGCAGCACACACCTAGAATCCTAGTACTTGGAAGGTGGAGGTAGGAGAATCACTGTGAGTTCAAGGCCAGCCTAGGCTACAGAGTGAATTCCAGGTCAGTCTGGGTTGGAGTGAGACTCTACCCCAAAGAAACAAACAGAGCAAATCCCAAGCATCAATGCGGCAGTAGGAAGAGGTTATACTCCTGTCTGCCCACATTTACCCAGCTCTCAGACTATCCAGGGTTTTACATAAAGCTAGGGATATTTGAAAGATGGCTCTCCCTGCCTGTGCTTGAACCCTCTTCACTTTTAATTGAGTGGCATTTAGCATCTCCTTCAAAAGGTACCATACAGCACTTCTCTCCCTATTACTGTGCCCATAATCCACATCCATACACAGGTCAGGGGAAGCAGGAACCAGAGAGGCAGAATCAGAAAAGCAAACGCATTAGATTCCAAATGATCTCTGAAATAAACTGGCTGATGTTGAAGGGCTGGAAATGTAAAGCAGATGCTGGATGCACCAGCACCCTTCACCCACAGCAAATAGCTTCCCAGCAGGATGGCTGTGACAAAGCTGAGAATCAGACACACTTGTCAGAACCCCTTGGGTGCCGGCTCTGTCCTGTAGGCCTGCAAAGCTCCCAGGAGACATGTGCAGCCTTATCTTGGGGCTGCACTGTGACACTCGAGGTAATGATTACCTTACCTCTGGACTGCTGCTCCCCAAAAGAAGGAAAGAAAATGAAAAAAAGGAAATTTATTAGCACCAGCACTTAAACACCTAGAGATAAGGAAATGTTGGGTGTAAGGGAAAGAAAAGAGTTTTCTCAAAAATACAAACAGAATCTCCATCAGAGAATGAGATCAGTATAGGTTACCTGAGATACACATTTCTGAATTGGCTAGATGACACCAACGATCTTCAACACAACCTAAAGCAGAAGTACAGAGACACCTAAGACCTCAACAATAAAGCAGCCTTAATACTCACCCACCATGACTCAGGGAACTGAGCGGAAAAGGGGCGGAAAGATTGTAAGAGCCATGGTGGGGGAGAATTCCCAGAGACATTGCCCACCTCAGGAACAACATACAAAGGGGGGTGGAACCGGGTTGACTCCTAGGCTATCCATAACCCTCTACCCCATGGACTGATCCAGACTGCCCACGGAGGAGGATACCCAGCTGATTGGGGACATGGAACAGAGGAATTGGGGAACTGGGGATACCAACTCATTATTTGCTCACTCGATGTATCTAATTATGGATGATAAAGTAAAACTTTTTTAAAAAGAGTTTTCTCAATAATGGGGAAGGGCTGAGGAGACGGCTCCATGGTTAAAATTGCTTGCTACTGTGCAAGCCTGCAAACTAGAGTGAAGATCCTCAGAACCCACATACAGCCAGATGCAGTGGTGCCTATAATGCCAGTACACCTATGGCATTGGGAGGCAGAATCAGGAGAATCCCAGATAGTCTGCCATTCATAGTGGCAGACAAGAGAGAGACTATCTCAAACAAAGTAGAAGAAAAGGATCCCCTGACTTCCACATGTACACTGTGACACTCGCTTGCCCATAAACCCACAGACACACACACAGAAAAGGAGGAGATGATAGCTGGTGTCAGAATGTAAGGAAGAAGTTCTGACCTAAGTAAGGTTCTCATTGGCTGTTACATAATGACTGTATATGCACCTCAACATGGGGGCTGGGGAGAGTGACAATGCATGTTGTGCCTGTTTGCACACACACAACTTTTCAAGAGGGGGAGCGGTGGTGTATGTAGAGTCCTCCCTTGACATCTGCTACTGTCTTTGGAAGTAGGATGAGCTGTGTAACTCACTGAGGTTACTAGACATTTGCAAATGTGTAGCAAACAGAGGCTGAAATATACATACATCCATATCATAATTGACAAATTTCTGTACAGCAAAGAAGTTTCATCATGGTGTAGAAAGTCTGAAAAGAACAGACAGCTGGGTGTCACATGTTGTCATATTATCAGGGAGGGAGTAGCAAGAATGAGCTCATACAACAGCTCAGTGACCCCGGCTAGCCTTTGACCAAGCCTGAGCCAGCCTATGTAGGACTGAGGTACCTCAGCCTACCATCAGCCATAGGAGTCGAAACTGATGAGATTATCCAGTTTCTGTGCTGTAAGAAAGTTCAGCTGGCATCAGCAGAGGGAATACCCATTCCTGCCAAGATTCTCTACCCAGTAGCTAACCAAGGATTTCTGCTTTAATCTACAAAATGTTGGAATTGTTTGTTATACAGCAAAACTCTTACATTAGTAATAGTAATATGAGTCCTTGGGCTTTTGAAGTAATTATATTTGACAAAGACAAGTAGACTAGAGGTCAAGATAGACTACTGATTGGTAACTACACAGATTTGGGGGGTGCTATGCTAAATAACACTCTTATTTGAGAAAATGGTGAATTCGCATGGCAGAGAAATCAGTGAATAACAAATGGCATACAATGAATAGTCAGCCTTCTTTTATCATGACACCTTCAAAACTTTCCTCTCAAGAACTTGTTCATAGGTTTTGTCTTTTCACAATAGCTCAATAAATCTGCACATACAAATCTTCACAAACCAGTATATACATTACTCTGGACCTCCCCTTTTGTGAGACAGGATCTCAAATATCCTAAGCTGGCCTCAAACTTCTGATCCTTCTACCTCCATTTCTGGAGTGTTGGGATTTACTGGCTGGCATGCACCACCATGCCCGATTTTCCTTTTTTTTTTTTTTGTTTATATACATATACATTAATATCTTAGCTGAGTTGATATTTACTCATTTCTCACAGATGCACATTTCGTTCTACACCATCCTATGAGGGGCTCTAGAATAAGACAGGCACAATGCTTGTTAATATTTGAATTCAATCCAGAATCAGAAAGGACAGAATAAAAGATCTAAAAAGTGAAGTTTCTGAGTCATGTCCAGTGAATGAAGCTGGAAGAAGTGACCCATCAGTGTATCTGTGACCCTGGAGGAGATAAGCCCCACATGAGAATGAGAATCAGGTGGTGGTAACCTGCACACAGTTGACAGCACGAGTTAACTAACATTAGTCATCTTCTTCCTCACTTCCTGCTTGCTCTCACCGTAGCCACTGATGAGTAGATGCTTCATGTATGTCAGGTACAACCTGAAATAGGAGACGCTGCTTCAGAGAAGCGATTTCCTCATGGCTCCATGTGACCATGGATCATCATGATGGTTAATTTCTGGTTATCAATTTGACAGGATTTGGAATCGCCATAGAAACAAATGTCTGGGCATGTCTGTGAGGGATTTCCTAGATTAGGTTAATTGAGATGGGAGGACCCACCTTATTTGCAGGCAGCATTATTCCATGGGCTGGGGTCTCCCAGACTGAGTAAAAAGGAGAAAGCAGGCTGAGCACCAGCATCCATCACTCTCTGCTTCCTCACTGTGCTGAATGTGACCAGCTGCCTCAGACTCCTGGGGCCATGCCTTCCCCCACAACAATGGACTGTCACCTTAAACTGTAAGCTGAAATAAATCTTTTATTCAACTACTTTCTCATCAGGCATTTGGTCACATCTATGAGAAATAACTATAGTACTTTCTAACCAGAAAGTTGCTAGATCAAACAAAAATCAGAAGCAGTTTATGGAAGGAAAAAGTTTATTTCCAACTTATAGTTCTGAGAAGAAGTTTCATTATGGCAGGGCGGAAGGGAGCATAGTAAGAGCAGATTACTAGGCATCACATCATCACATCCACAGGGAGGAAGTTGTAAGAGTGAGATGAGTCCAACAGCTGGGTCTGGGCTACAATATCCAAGGCCAGCCCCAGTGACAGACTACCTCCAGCAAGGCTCCACAGCCTTCTCAAACAGCACCATTGATTGGCGATTCAAGCACATGAAGTTATGGGGGACATTTCACTTTCAAACCACCACTGTAACTAACATAGACATCAAGGGGCAGGGAATACTGCTGTTAACCCCCTTATCAGTAGGTAGGTAGGGTGGTTGGTCCCATAGGAC
>PVHP010049149.1:0-12247 GCA_004024765.1 Zapus hudsonius
TATATATATACACATATTTTAATCTCTTTACAAACCTAGTACAAAGTAATATCTCAAACCCACATGATTAAGTATATATTTTGACGGGATATGAAGGAAGATAAAATACAGCTGGTGGGCCTCAAAGTTAGAACCTATAATGCAGGACTGGATTCTAAAACTTCCGTTTCTATCACTTGTGTGATATTTAGGAAACATTAACCTTGCATAAGATGTTAAAGCTTTTGAAATATGCTATCTGCTTACACAGAAAATTACTAGTGAGGGAAAAGTCCATCATGGCTGTTTAGCTATAATTTACTGGTGTATATAAAGTTCACTTGGAGGTTTGGAACATGAAAACTACAATGAAGAAACAAACCAAGCTATAATTATAAATTTTAAATGTCCAATTCACTGCTGCAAATATCACGTAACATAATGACACAAAAACATATGTTGACCTCTGCTGCGGAGTTGTTAGAAGGCCAAATATAGATACTGAAAATTTTATGCATTTGCATTTAAGACCCAGTACACTTTCAAATAATTAAACATTTTAAATATGTAAACATAGTTTTCAAAAAATGATGCTGAGCACCTTTAAACACAATACTGCATGGCCACTACACAAACATTTAGAGGGCAAATGGATTTTTATACTCACTTAGAGCCCATGTTTCTAGAACTACTCATGTAAGTACACAAAATATTAACAGTTCCAGTTTCTACCTAAAAACCAGAAGGATATAAACTTTCATACTTGGCTTTTTGCTTTGTTCTTGTTTGTGGGAAGGATGTATGTAACTTTCTGTCTTCATGATGAAAAACAGAAACAGAACAGACATTCATACAGAATGAAGTGACAGGAATATATTTTAACTATGTTTGTTGTTAACTAGGAATAAAACTATGAATCCTTTGGTATTTCTCATCCTCACAGGAAACTGAATAGTTTCTACCTCAACAAGTTTTTCTCCTTAGCAACTCAACACCAAAAAGGAAAGGAATGTCTCCAAAAGAACACAGTTCAACTACAGAAATAATAATCAACATATATCATATTGGAAAATGAAGACCTATTATTTCTTGAAAAGTTTTCCATAAAAAATGAAGACAATAACCTAAAGCACAGTACAATTATAAACTATATATTAATTTGGATTGATTCCTTTTAACTACACATAGACTAAGAAAAAATAAAGGATTTGAGGTAACCAAGAGTTGTGTTGAACTTAGTCTAACATATTCAAATTTAGCAGCCTGCCTCTATAAATGATGGCATCATGTTTTCAGTTCTTAAGAAAAACAGTTCTTACTAAAATTCATACATGTGACTAAATATTAACATTGCATAAAATAAGATAAAGTAAACTCTCTATTGAATAGGATATAAATCTGAAGATCGAGGAATCTTAGAATTGCACCTATATCTAAATAAGAGTGCTTTATATTTAGATACATGTTATGTACCTGAAATAAAGTGAACTAAGAATGGAAGAGTGGACTTTGAAAAGCCAAGGAACTGATATCCATGTAAAGTATTAATGTTAAATTTCATATTATATTGTTCATGCTTTGAATATTAAACATTAATATCTACTTGAAATCCTTGTTTAAAAAATATAATTTAAAATATACCTACAAATACTGTCTGGAAGAACAAAATCTTGTAGGTTATTTCTCTTTTTTTCCCATTTTATATAGGGTCTCATTATGTAGTCCAGGCTGACCTGTACTTCCTGCCTCCACCTCATGAGTGCAGAGATTATGGGTACTTGCTACCACATTCAGCTACGCTGGTTTTTTTGACAGTATATTTGAAATTTCTAGTTTGCTACTCTTTCAGAAAATAAGCTTGTAATGAATATACTGATTAGTAGATATTGGGTATTTGAAATAAATATATTTAATGACTTTTTTTTTCAAGGTAGGTCTCATTCTAGCCCAGACTAACCTGGAATTCAATTTGTAGTCCCAGGCTGGCCTCGAACCCATGGTGATCTTCCTACCTCTGTCTCCTGAGTGCTGGGATTAAAGACATGGGCGACCACGCTGGGCAATATATTTAATGATATCAGACATTTTAAAGTTTTAAAATATGAACTAAATTTCAAGATATATATATATATATATTTACCTTGAAATATATAAATTCTAATACTATCAATTTAGTAAAAATTCTGGCACAAAAAGTAAATACCATTTAAATTCTTCTTTTAAACAAAAACACATCTTCAAAATAAGAAGAAAGCCATCCTTATATTATCAGAAGTTTCCCCAAATTATCTGCTAACAGCAGAAAATTCTACTATTCTTTCCAAATTCTCTTAAGTTTTTCATCTTTTTAGTCCAAGTTGGGTTTGACTTCTAATCTGGTATAAATTCATGCAGTATGTACTGATTTGTGCAGCTTATCTCATTAATTCAAGTTACAATTTTCAGTATTTACCAAGACATTGACCTTTCTATCAGAGATCATTTGTATGCTGTTGGTTTAGAGCTAAAAGTACAAACTTTGAAGAGGTAAACTGTGTTTTCCACAGAGGTGATTGCCAGGTTTTGTGTGAGTATGCAAATCTACTGCTTTACCTTTCCAATTAAGACAGACTACAAATATTCTCTAACCTGCAGAATTAAACATTTCTTCACAACTTTAAAATTCATGACATATATGCCCAAATATACTCATATATTGTTTTTCTTGTTGGTCTTTTTTGTCTTATAGGAACTAGAATTGTGTATTTCTGGGGATGAGATGACCAACTATCTATGTTCAGACTAAGTTACTTTGGATAGGTTCAGATGATCTTTTGAAATACTGGCCTCACTAGATAATCAAAAACCATAGGAACTATAAAAAAATAAAAAATAAAAAGCTCACAGCACAAAAAAAAAAACATAGGAACTGATATCAAATACGAAAGCAAAGTTTTTCTTAAGGGAGGTAAAAATATGGAATTGGCAACAAATATACCAGTTTTTGTCAAAGTTGCTCATCAAACCCATCTTCAGTTCAGTTTCCACAATGTCAGGTTTTGACATATCCATCTTCTTTTCTAAGACATCAGAAGTCACTAGAGTTGTAAATTCTGAAAACCTTCAAAAGTTTTATGTGGAAGATAATTTCTTATAGTCCAAAACTTTTTTTGCTTCAACAGACAATGTTGGTTCTTTGGGCTCTTGTTTAACTTGGCTTTTATCTTCTGGATTTTCCTCAACTTTAAATCAAACAAAAATATCCAAAAAGTTAATATTCTCTTTTTAAATTACTGAATGTGTATTTTTCTTTTGTTTCAATTTTACAAAAATTTCTATATACAGCAGTTGAAAATATTTTGCAATATTGAATTTCATGCTCATATCCTAATATATATTATGTTTGTTTTACCACATGTCTGTTCAGGACCCCTTCATGGCTCCATTATACTTTTTTTTTTTTTGGTTTTTCGTTTTTCGAGGTAGGGTCTCGCTCTAGTCCAGGCTGACCTGGAATTCACTATGTAGTCTCAGGGTGGCCTTGAACTCAAGGCAATCCTCCTACCTCTGCCTCCCGAGTGCTGGGATTAAAGGAGTGCGCTACCACGCCCGGCTCTATTATACTTTTTGATGAATTTCAAAGTTGATTGCTGATATCAATACTATTCCCCTAAATACTTTAGCATGTATATTAATTCAAGTTCAAAATTTGTTTATTTTTTTATATGAAATTTAAATTCAATGAAACATACCCAGTATAATATTTGTTAACTTTGACTAGTACATATGGTGTGTGTATGAAATATCCAAATCCTCATCAAGATATGGAGTTTGGGGGCTAAAGAGATGGCTAAGTGGTTAAGGTGCTTGCCTACAAAGCCTAAGGACCCAGGTTCAATTCTTCAGTACCCACGTAAATCCAGATGCACATAGTGGCCCATATGTCTGGAGTTTGTTTAGAGGCCCTTGTACACATTCTCTTTATTGCTTTCTCTCTTTCTCCTTGCAATAAGTAAATAAATATTTTTAAAAGATATGGAATTTTTTTATAGTGCTAGGGATGGAACCCATGGTTTTGTGTCTGCTAGGTAAGCACTCTACCATTGAGATATAGCCCCCAGCCACAAAATTCTCTCGCATTTCTTCTCAATTTCCTTCCCCACTGTCCTAGTTTGTTCAGTATGCTGTAAAATGTCATCATATAATTGGTGCCTAATAAACAACATGAATTTATCTCTCACAGTTCTGGACACTAGAAAGTCCAAGATCTGCTAACAGATGTGGTATCTGTGAAAGTCCACTTCCTTTTTTCATGAGCAGCATTTTCTCATACCATGGAATGGAGTTAGATGTCTCTTTGGGACTTTTTAAAAAGGCACTGGGCTGGAGAGATGGCTTAGCAGTTAAGGCATTTGCTTGCCAAGCATGAGAACCCAAGTTTGATTCCCAGTACCCACATAAAGCCAGATGTACAAGGTGGCACATGTGTCTGGAATTCGTTTGCAGTGGCTGGAGGCCCTGGCGCATTCATTCTCTCTCCCTCTCTCTCTCTGCCTCTTTCTCTACCACTCTCTCCCTCTTTCTCTGCCTATTTCTCTATCATTCTCTCAAATAAATAAAATAAAATATTTTTAAAAGGCACTAATCCCATTCTCCTTTGATGAGGATCTACCCTCAATATCTAATTATCTCCTAAAGACACACCTTCTGATACTGTGGCCCTGGTGATTAGGTTCAATGTATGAATTTTGGAGAGACATAGTAGTCACCAAATTTTGTTCCATCACAGAGATTTGCTTATTCTAGAACTTCATATAAATGCAATCTAACAATATGTTGTCTTTTAGTAAGGCTTCTGCTATGCTCTCTCTTTCTCCCTGTAATATTTCTATACATATAGTATCATGTTTTATAATATTTTAAAATTTTTCCATGTTACTTTATGCATCCATAGGTTTTTATTTATATATGATTTTAAAATGTTTTTATTCATTTATTTGCAAGTAGAGTGGGGGGAGAGAGAGAGAGAGAGAGAGAAAGAGAGAGAAAGAAAGAGAATGGGCACACCAGGGCCTCTTGCCACTGCAAACAAACTCCAGATACATATGTCACTTTGTGCATCTGGCTTTTACATGGGTACTGGGAAATCAAACTCAGCCTGTCAGACTTTGCAAGCAAGCTCCTTTAATTGCTGAGCCATCTTTCTAGCCCTATATATGATTCTTCAATTATATACTGCATCCCACATGACCCTACCTTATCCCCTTTGGTCTTGCTGTGTTCCTTCATCTTGTCTCTTACTTGGGCTGTACCTTGAAAGATAATGACTCCCCTTCCCTGGAAACCTTTAACTGTCATTAACTCCTTAGGTTGGGAGGATCACTCAAGCCCCCCCCCATCTATAACAGAATGATGATTGGCTCCATCATGTGCAGATAACTACATTAGGTTACTTGAGCTCATGAGTGCAGTGGCCTTGTCATGTCCAGATGCTACAGATCCATAGTGCTCTTTCCCATTAATATTCTTTATGATTCTAGTGTTTTTAAAAATATATAAATTTAAGGGATGTAGAGATGGCTTAGCAGTTAAGGTGCTTGCCTCCAGTGCCTAAGGCCCTGGGTTCAATTCCCCAGTATCCATATAATCCAGACCCACAAGGTGGTGGCCCTGGTGAGCTCTCTCTCTCTCTCTCTCTCTCTCTCTCTCTCTCTCTCTCTCTCTCTCTCCTTAAAAATGAATTAATAAATAAATAACAAAAATAAAAATATATAAATTTAAAGGCAGACACGGTGGCCCATGTAATACCAGAACTCTGGAGGTAGAGGCAGGAGGATCAGGAGTTCGAGGTCATCCTGAGCTACATAGCAAGTTTGAGGCTAGCCTAGGCTACATGAGATTCTAGCTCACATAAATAAATAAATAAATAAATGGAAGAAAAGAAAAAAAAAACACCTGGTAGTTTGGGAAAAGGACCAACCTGTAATTGGGGAAAATAGTTGGTATGTTGAAAACTCAGTGCCACATCTTAAAAGATAGCTTTAACTTAGCTGTGTGAACTATGTGCTTGCTTGTCTGCAATATTCTGGAATGCACTTACTATTTTGATTTCAAAGTACTTATAACCACATTAAGCTAGCAGCACTACCAGCACTACTACTGTTAATTAGCCAATAGAATACCTAGTATGAAATCTGTACTTTGTCAGGAATATCAGCTTTTCAGTTGCTATTCAGAGGCAGTTCAAGGGACTATTATTTTCTCACAGAAGTCTACTGAACACACCTAATGTTTATACCCTACAGGTAGACTGCAGTTCTACCGCTGAGTAGCTGTGGTATAGAAAACTAATAGAAGATGGAGTTGAATGACCCCAAGAACTCATACCTAGGTACAATCCTTCAGATTACAATTAGACAAATCATACAAATTTAGATGGAAAACATTTCCTATGGAATAGTGCTCCCAGAAACACTGGAATCATGTCAACAGTAAAAAGCTTTTAAGGCAGGAATGACCTGGGTTCAGTTCTCTTACCTATCATCCACTAGATGCAAGCTTTTGGGAATTACATAGCCTCTCTGACTCTTAGTTTCCCCATCTGTAGAATGGGGACATCACTCTAACTTTTACCATGAAGTTGGAAGAGTAAATTCACACATATTCCTTTCCCCCCTCATCTGTTCAAGTTAGTCAGTAGTTACAACTGCCACAGCTCACTGGATAAATGTTCTTTTTCTTTTCTTTTCGAATGTGTATGTGTTGTGCATGTATGTATATATGTGGTGGATGCGTGTGTGTGCACATGCATGCAGAGGTCAGAGGCTGACATCAGGTTTCTTCCTCAATAGCTTTCCACTTTATTTACTGAAGCAGGATCTCTCACTTGAACCTAGAGCTCACTGATTCAGCTGGTCTAGCTAGCTAGCTTGCCACAGGGATCCCCTGTACAAGTAGATGGCTATGCCCACTCAGTATTTTAAGTGGGTGCTAGAGATCTGAATTCCAGCCCTCCTGTTGTGCAGCAAGTGCTTTATACATCTCTCTAGCCTTGATAAATTTTCTTGAAAGAATGCTTTTTTTTTTTTTGGTTTTTCAAGATAGGGTCTCACTCTAGCTCAGGCTGACCTGGAATTCACTATGTAGTCTCAGGGTGGCCTCAAACTCATGGTGATCCTCCTACCTCTGCCTCCCAAGTGCTGGGATTAAAGGCGTGAGCCACCACGCCCGGCGATAGTAACTTTCTAGAAGACCTATTTGGTCTTGTTTATCCAGAAGGATGATAGTTAAGATGGAGGCAAATATATATATTCGTAGTCAGACGTGTTATCCATTGCGCAACTGGCCCATCGCAAAATATATATTCTAAGAATAATTTCTGAGGTTTTTATACTTCAAAACAAAAGATATATATAAATAGATAGATAGATATCTTTTCTTACACAAGTGTCAGGCCAGAAGAAGCTGTGAAAAGAAGTAACAAAAATCAAGTAGGAATTAATAGTTTACAAGTATGATGACTGGGTTAGCAATAAAGTGAAGATAAAAAGGTTTTAGGACAGGCCGGGCATGGTGGCACACATCTCTAATCCCAGCCAGCACTCGGGAGGCAGAGGTAGGAAGATTGCCATGAGCTCGAGGCCACCCTGAGACTACAGAGTAAATTCCAGGTCAGCCTGGGCTAGAGTGAAATCCTATCTTAAAAAAATAAAAACAAACAAACAAACAAAAAGTGTTACAACTATGGGCTGGAGAGATGGCTCAGAGGTTAAGGTACTTGCCTCCAGTGCCTAAGGCCCTGGGTTCAATTCCCCAGGATTCACATAAGCCAGATCCACAAGGTGGTGGCCCTGGTGCGCTCTCTCTCTTGCTCTCTCTCTTTCTCTCTCTCTCTCTCTCTCTCTCTCTATTTCTCTGCTTGAAAATGAATAAAATATTTTAAAAAAGTGTTACAACTAAACTCAAGTGCTCACATCTTCCTGACTCCATTTCAATCTCCATAGAACTTAACATTTAAGTTTAAAAGCACAGCTCTTCATGATAATCTTTATATCTGACCACTTCCAATTTTCTGATGTATGTTCATTACCAACTTTTTTCATAGCCTTTGCACTAAAGTAAGCATCCCTCACCCTATTTGCTTTGAGCATTAAAAAACAAAAACAAAAACAAACAAACAAAAAAATTCTGTAGTCAAATGCTCTATCATTGAGCTATACCCTCCAAATACTGTGTGTGTGGATGATGTGTATAATGTGTGTGGAGGTGGGGTGTGTGTGTGTGCCTGTCGCAGCGCCCATGTGGAGACAGATCCAAGGACAGCACTGGATACTGGCCCTTGCCTCAGTCTCTTGTTTGCCACTACATATGCCAGACTAGCTGGTCATGAGCTTCTGGGGACTTGCTTGTCCTTCCTTCCCACCTTGCCATAGGCGCACTAGAATTGTCTGACTTCGCAGAAATACAGAAGCACTTTCACCACTGAACCATCTCTCCAACCCACTTGTAGCATTTCTATGCATTCTAAAATAACTTTCCTGGTTTCATATCAACACAGATTTTTTCATGGAAAAACAGATAATTAAGAAATAAGGCCAGAGATGGTGGCCCACACCTTTAATTCCAGCACTTGTGAGGCAGAGGTAGAAGGATCCCAGTGAGTTTGAGGTCAGCCTGGGACTACAGAGTGAGTTCTAGGTCAGTCTAGTCTAAAGTAAAACCCTACCTCGAAAAACCAAAAAAGGAAATAAGAATTTCTTCCTTTCTCTGTCTCTTCCTCTCTCTCTTATACTATGGGACTGAATTGAGCCTTGCATATCTTAGGCAAATCCTCTACACTGAGCTATATTTCTAGTCTTTTTTATAGTTTTTTTTTCTTTATAGTTTTTGAGATAGAAATTTGCTATGTTCCCTAGACTGGCATGAACTTGCTCTGTAGGCCAGGATGTTCTTGAATTTATAATCCCTCTGTTTCAGCTTCCTGAATGCTGGGATAAGAAATGAATAATTTCAGTATGATTAAATAACAATGTGGCCAGGTGTGGTAATGCACATTTTTAATCCCAGCACTCAGGAGGCAAAAGTAGGAGGATCACTGTGGTTCAAGGCCAACCTGGAACTACAGAGTGAGTTCCAGGTCATGCTGGGCTAGAGTGAGATCCTGCCTTGAAAAATAAAGTAAAATAAAAAACCTAGACATAATCAAAAGAAAAAATCCTAATTAAATTTCCCCCCTCTTAACTGGGCGTGGTGGCGCACGCCTTTAATCCCAGCACTCGAGGCAGAGGTAGGAGGATCCCCATTTGTTCAAGGCCACCCTGAGACTACATAGTGAATTCCAGATCAACCTGGGCTAGAGTGAGACCCTACCTTGAAAAACCAAAAAGAAAAAAAAAATTTCCCCCTCTTTCATTATAATTTTGTTTGAGCTATACAATATTACAAACTCACTAGGTGGAGATGATAAATTTTTTCCTTAGTGTGACATAGTGATGATAATCTACTGAGGCTAAAAAAAAACAACAACATAAAATGACTTTAACTTACTAAAAGCTGGGTGGTTGTCTATAATTCGTATTGGAATGGCCTGCACACCTCCCAACAGAATCCTATGTACACTTCCTTCCAGATTCTCTGTAACTTCAGTATCTCCAACTTCCACCAGCTGATCCATCGCAACTAGATTTTGATGTGGTCCAGGGAGGTGACCCACAGCAGAGGAAGTACTATTGTCTTGAGTTAGGCAAGTGTCTGTCTGAAGGCTCTGACTTTGACTAAGCAGGAGAGAATTATTATTCACAGCAGCATTTCCTACTGAATCCAGAAGTCTTGAAGGGCTGGAGGAGGGGTGGTTATTTACTGACATCAGAGTTGGTGATACATCAGAAGTAAGTTTTGGTTGTAACTGCAAACCCTTTTAAACAGAAAAGAGTTGTATCAAAACATATTGTATCAATTTACTATGCATGATATTCTTTTGATTAAAAATTAGAACAAAAAATAATAAGTGCACAGGAACTAGCATTAAAAGAGTATGGAAAAATACTACAATGTTAATTTACTACATTCATAGTCATAAAACATACTATTGGGGGAGGGAGGGCATCGGGGAATTGGGGATAACAACTCATTGTTTGCCCACTAAATAATGTAACTCATTATGGACATTAAAAATAACATACTATTGGAATTATCAAATCAAAATGCAAAGGACTAAACAATTGATAATGAAGAAATATTTGAGCATTATTATAATTTTATTCTCTAAAACCTCTAGAAGAGGAGACAGAGGAAGAAGATGTAGCTCTTTTACTGGGTACTCACCTGTAGCTGTGTAAATATTTTGGGTTGAAATGAGTTAAGTGAGGAGAGCAAGTGAGCTGGGTCTGGAGACAAAGAAACCCCTGTTTGATTTGTTCCCACTTTAGTGGTAATTAATTCTCCTGGTGAATTTCCTAAATTGCAGAAAATAAAACTATTAAAACAAAATTGCTTTTTAATCTTATTATAAATGGAATAGAAGACAAGGTCAAAGGTTTGCAAAAGACTAAAATAAATCATCATTAAGCCACACAGAGTGGCACATTCCTATAATCCCAATACTCAAAAATTTTCCTATGTGATAGTGTCACAATCAAATTTGCTTTTTAAAAGTAACTTTGTTGGCATTGCTACATTGAAGATGATTGAGGGACTAGAAAGAATGCTCAGTGGTCAGGGCACTTGCCTGTGAAGCCTAATGACTCATTCAATTCCTCAGAACCCATGTAAAGTCAGATACAAAGTGGCACATGCATTTTGTTTACAGGGGCTGGAGACTTTGGCAGTCTATCTTCTCAACCTCTTTTTTTTTTTTTTTCTTTCTTATTTTTCTGTGCTGGGGAATCTCTCCTTTCTCTCCTCTCCCTCCTCTACCTCTACCTCTCTAGAATCATTTTGAGTTCCTCCTTTTTTTTTTTTTTTTGAGGTAGGTGTCATGGTTTGATCCAGGTGTCCCCACAAACAAATGAATGTGTTCTGGGTAATTGATCCTCAGCTGATGGCAATTTGGATTTTACAACCTCGATGGAGCTGTGTTGTGGGGGGCGGATTTATGGGATTATAAACCAGTTTCCCCTTACCAGAGTTTGGCACACCTTTCTGCCTCTATTTCCAGTGCTGTAGCAGAGGTGATGTCCACCCCTCTGCTCATGCCATCGTTTTCCCTGCCAGGATGGAGTCTCCCCTAGAGTCTGTAAGCCAAATAAACCCATTCCTCCACAAGCCACTTTTGTTTGGGTTCTTTCTGTGCTGCAACTAGAAAAGGTGACTACAACAGTAGGGTTTTGCGCTCTAGCCCAGGCTGAACCGGGGCTCACTCTATAGACCCAGGCAGCTCTAGAAATCTGTAGTCTATAGTCTTTAGTCCTAGGTTGTAGTCTCAGGCTGGTTTCAAACTCACAGCAACTCACTCAGGCAGACCTCCTACCTCAGCCTTCCTGGAGCTGGGATTAGAGGGGTGCTACCACAGCTGGTTAAATTCCTTCTACTTTTAACATTGTTTGCTTTTATATTATAAAGATATTTAAATGTTATAAAGATGTATAAGAGAGCCTACCTTCTGCAAAAGTAACTGTCACAGTCTCTCTGAGAACATTCCCACTATCTGTAGTCCACTGAAGCTGAAATGAGAACATTTATGTCAGGAAAAAGGAAGTAGTTATAATGAAAAAAATCTTAGAACATTAAGAACCATCACATTTTATTTTCATACTATACTTACTTTGTTTAATAATTACTTTCTTCCCTTGCTCACATTCTCAAACTACTGCACGTTAGTATCCAAAAATATCAGGCCCCTGAGTTCAGATACAAGAATTTGGATAGGAAGTGTAGATAGCTAACCAAATCTGTTTTATTTCTTGAATTTTGATAAAAGTTTAGATAGCAAAAAAATAGCAGTTCCTGCTTTTGTAGTTCAATAAATTTTTATAAGTTGAAAATACATAACCAGCATCTAAGACATTACTAGCATCCTTGAAGCCCACCCTCCAAGTTTGGTTTGACCAAAAAGTATGGATTAGATTTGCCTGTACATAGTTCCAGCTGCTAAAACTCCAAATATATTCAGTTACCAAATTTGGACAGTAAAAGTAAGGAGAGCAAAGATTATTACTACTCAGATTTTTTTGAGTTATTGAGTTTATCTGGGGAGAAATCACAAGTTGTGGGTTTTATTTAAAGGGAACTGGGACCTGGAAAGGAAGGCTAGAACATTTTTGTGTGGAAAACGTTATTTCAGAAAAGTGGA
>PVHP010049150.1:0-12267 GCA_004024765.1 Zapus hudsonius
GGCAACCCCATTCTCTTTTGTTCTCTCTGTCTCTTTCTCTCTGCTTGCAAATAAATAGATGAAAATATGTTTTTAAACATGCTTATAAGGCAGTTTGGTTAGCATAATATATGTAATTAGCCAGGTAACAGCAGGGATTACTCACCTAGGGCTCATGACTTCCCCCACCATGGGTTTTTGACTAGGTCTACAGTACCAGGCATATATTCCCTCCCATGGATAGTGCCTCCAGTCCAATAAGAGAGTAATTGGTTTCCCGCAATAGACAAGCCACCATTGCCCAGTTGGCCCATTTGACCTGGCTGGCCAGTTTTATGGCTTGCAAGACCACTGCTTTTCACCACCATTGATGACTTCTCTCTCCCACAGGGCTGCATGCAGCCATAGCTTTTTCCAGCTTTCTGTCAGCTGGTTAACAGGGAGGAGGTTTCCAGCTCAGCTCCAGCTTGATTTCTCAGTGACCTGCAGCCCAAGCATATGTGGTCTTCAGCAATAGAGTTTTATCATCTCATTCTGGTGGGCAACCAAGAGCCTTGGCAATGGCCTATAATGTTTTGGAGGCCTCAGGAACCTTCCTGGCCAACAGCTCACTGGAAGGTATCTCATCCCTGGCACTGAAATTTGTCTAGTAACAATCTATGGTTACTGGGTGTGCCATTATCCACGCAAGTAGGTTTCCATATGGCTTATTCTAAACCTCTTAAATTTTGACTAACCCTCCTCCCACCCCACCTCCCACCCCTCCTTTATTCAATCCTTTCCCCTGACTCCCCCCAGGCCATTGCTCCCCAGTAATCTGTTCATTTGCTTACTTATATACAATACCCTCTCCTTAAGTCTCCCCTCTCCTTCCTCCCTTACATCCTCTTTCTAGCTCTCTGGCCTTTACTCACATACAAGTCTAAACACTGGTAGCTGGGATCCACATATGAGAGAGAGCATGTGGAGTTTGGCTTTCTGGGCCTGAGTTACCTCACTTAGTATAATCTTTTCCAGATCCATCCATTTCCCTGAAAATACCATTTTTCTTTACCACTGAATAGAAATCATGGATCCTCCTACTTTGGTCTCCCGAGTGCTGGGATTGAAGATATGTGACATCCCACCCTGCTCAAATCTTATTTTTAAAAATTCTTTGCATATAGAATTATATATGTTAATTAGACTATTTGATTGTTAGTAACTTTATTTTATAGTGAAAACCCAGGAAGAAAGAAACCTTGAATTTTTTCATATGCCACAACAATTTTTTAAAAATATTTTATTTATTCATTTTCAAGCAGAGAAATACAGAGATAGAAAGAGAAAGAGAGGGAGAGAGCATCAGGGCCACCACCTTGTGGGTCTGGCATATATGGGTACTGGGGAATTGAACCCAGGGCCTTAGGCACTGGAGGCAAGTGCCTTAACCGCTGAGCCATCTCTCCAGCTCTGCCACAACAATTTTTGAAAACACATAGAAAAACATCTTTCTGCAGATTAAAAAAAGCCAAGAGGGGCTGGAGAGATGGCTCAGCGGTTAAGGCACTTGCCTCTACTGCCTAAGGCCCTGGGTTCAATTCCCCAGTACCCACATAAACCAGACCCACAAGGTGGTGGCCCTGATAATCTCTCTCTCTCTCTCTCTCTCTTTCTCTCTCTTTCTCTCTGATTGAAAATGAATAAATAAAATATTTTTTAAAAAGCCAAGAGTACTTGAATTTATATGTTGCAGCTGATTTTTTAGTATTTTAATTTAGAAAGGACTCAGATATTTTATACCTATCATTAATTTAACATAGCTAAGAACACCTTAAGTTACACGGGAAGTATAATTATTAACACTTTCCTAATTTATTTAAACATTCTAAAAGGTTTTTTGTTTATTTTTGCAGTGTTGGGGGTTGAAACCAGGGCCTGACACTTATTAGGCAATATAGCTCTACTACTGAGCGATATTCCCAGCCTTTATTTAAACTCTTATGTGTAGATATTTTTATAAAAAGTTAGATTAGACAAGCTTGGTAGTTATTTTGTTTCCTTATCAAAGAATAGCCCTAAAAGTTAAATAGCTGTAATGATCACCAAATTATACTTTCATCTGCATATTTATTCCTGGATCAAACATGGATAAAGTTGTGTCTGCAACATGTTCAATGCTGACAACTTTAGAACTGGTGTCATCTTCATTAAACCAATAGCATCAGTCTTGTTTACCAAAGCATTCCACAGAGATCATTTTGTTCTAGGCTGGATTTATAGTTTTATGACTTTGGGTCAAGTTCTGACATTGAAAGACATGTAGCTAAGATAAATATAACCTTATCTGGCCAGAACACCCAGGCGCAATTTATGCTAACAATTGTGAAGACATTTTCATTTTTTGTTTACTAACAAATTTAGATCCACTTATTTATTTTAAAAATTATTGTTCAAGCCTCTGCCTCCAATTTTTATTTATTTTTAAAGAAATCTTTAGCCAGGCGTGGTGGCGCACGCCTTTAATCCCAGCACTCGGGAGGCAGAGGTAGGAGGATCACCGTGAGTTCAAGGCCACCCTGAGACTACATAGTGAATTCCAGGTCAGCCTGGACTAGAGCAAGACCCTACCTCAACCCCCCCCCAAATAAATAAATACTATTTATTTATTTGTTTGTTTATTTGCAAGCACCTTTAACTGCTAAGCCATTTCTCCAGCCCCATCACTAGTTATTTTAAATCTGTTTTTGGTTTCTATGGATTTGCCTTTTTGAAAAAATCATAACAAAAAGAATCATACAGGACTGGAAATGTAACCCAGTGTCAGGCTTACGTAGCATGTGTCAAGAAGCCCTTGGTTTGAGCTCCAAGAAGAGAGAACAAGGGAGAGAAGCAAGAAGGGAAGGAAGGGGAGAGGAGAACCATGGAGTTATGTGACTTCTTGTAGCTGGATTCTTTTTCTTTGCATGTGTTTTCAAGACTTGCTCAAGCTGGAGCATGAATCAGTATTCATTCATCGCATGGGTGACTAATATCCACTGTATGTACATTGCGCAGCTTGTTGATCCGATTTTCTGTTGATGGGCAATGGGCTGCTCTACCCTTTGGGCAAGTGGTGGAGCAGGCATGTTTCATTTCTCTTACCTGTATCCATAGGGCTGAATTGTACGGTAATTCTACCTTTATCTTATGAATTGTCAACTTTCTCACAGCAGGTTCCCAGTGTCACATTCCCACCAGCCATGTATGAAGGTTGCAGTTTTTCCGCAACTTTGTCAACACTTGTTATTCTCTGTTTTTTTGTTTGCTTGTTTTAATTATTTTCAGCCTATGTTAGTAGGCAAAAAGTGATATCTTATTATGGCTTTAATTTACATTTCCTAAGTGAGCACTAAGAGTAAGAGCGAGCGAGCGAGCGAGCGAGAGAGAGAGAGAGAGAGAGAGAGAGAGAGAGAGAGCACACCAGGGCCACCACCTTGTGGGTCTGGCCCACGTGTGTACTGGGGAATTGAACCCAGGGACCTAGGCACTGGAGGCAAGTGCCTCAACCGCTGAGCCATCTCTCCAGCCCTGTTTGTTTTTTGAGGTAAGGTCTTGCACTAGCCCAGGCTGACCTGGAATTTACTACGTAGTCTCAGTGTGGCCTCGAACTCACCTTGATCCTCCTACTTCTGCCTCCCAAGTGCTGGGATTAAAGGCATGTGCCACTATGCTCAGCCATGTGGTTATATAAATATTTTATTTGGAGAATGTATATTCAAGTCTGTTTTGAAAATTTGGTTCTGTGTCTCTCTCTTTTTTTTAAGTTTAATTTATTTATTTGAAAGCAGAGAGAGATAGAAGAGAGACAGAAAGAGATAACGGACATGCCAGGGCCTTCAACCACTGCAAATGAACTCCAGATGCATGTGCCACTTTGTGCATCTGGCTTTACGTGGGTACTGGGGAATTGAACCTGGGTTGGTAGGCTTTGCAAGCAAGTGTCTTTAACCTCAGAGCTATCTCTCCAGCCCAAGTTTTTGACTTTTTAAAAGTCTCATTTATCTTTTTTTTAAAAATTGCTCATGCCAAATCTAAGGGATGAAGATTTACCCCTATTTTTGTTGTTGTTTTGAGAGTATCTCAACTGTCCACCTGCTACACAGGATGCAGGCTCTCTGTGGTCAAGCCTTTTCTGCTGTGCTTACCGTTGTATCCTCAGCCCCTAGGAAGGGATCGGAGGAACAGGGCAGGGGCTTCATGCATGCATGTTAGGTCACCTTCGCACTCTCCATCCTTGGAGTTCCAGCAGATGAGGGCTAGCCCTCTCATTCATGCCAGTTGATTAAAGTGGCTCTGAGAGCCTGAGGCTGCCGGCTGGCTCCGGTTACCTCCTAATGTTGGGCACACAGACACAGCACACATCTCTCAGCAAGTATCCGGGTGTCTTTCTAAAATAACTCCTTACATAAGGAGATTCTTGCAAAGTGCCACCAGACACTCGTGGAGGCAATCTGAGGGAAAATGGAGAAGAGCCCAGAAACCACCTACTCATGGCTGGGAAGTGGTTTCAGAAACTTTAGACTGTAAGAACAAACTTATAATAAAGTAAATATCTAGTTAGCTAGTCTTTTTTTTTTTTTTTTTTGGTTTTTCGAGGTAGGGTCTCGTTCTAGTCCAGGCTGACCTGGAATTCACTCTGTAGTCTCAGGGTGGCCTCGAACTCATGGCAATCCTCCTACCTCTGCCTCCCGAGTGTTGGGATTAAAGGCGTGCGTCACCACGCCCGGCTAGTTAGCTAGTCTTTTAAAAATATTTTATTTATTATTTATTTGCAAGGAGAGATCCCTGCAAACGAACTCCAGATTCATGTGCCACTTTGTGCATTTGGTTTTACATGGGTACTGGGGAATCAAACCCAGGCCATTAGGCTTTGCAGTCAAGAGCCTTAACCACTGAGGCATCTCTCCAACCCCATGAGTGGTTTAATTTCTTTCACTATGAGGGGAAACATTAGCCAGGAAATTTTGTTTCATATTTGTGAGTTCTTTTGAGATTAATACTTCTTTTAAAACCAAAATGCATTTCTTTACTTGCCCATCTTCAGTAACCTCAAATACATGGCAGCATCCAGGTCCTTGCCCTTCGAGGCAGGGTCTTGTTGTACCCCAGGCTGACCTGGAACTCGCTATGTAGTCTCAGAGTGGCCTTGAACTCACGGCAATCATCTTACCTCTGCCTCCTGAGTCCTAGGATTAAAGGTGTGTGCCACCATGCCAGGCTACATTTCTTTTTTAATTCAGTAGAAACTTTGTATGGACACAATGTATTGGTACCATCATTCCTCTCCTCCCTGCTCCTTTTCCACTGAGAACCCTCCTCAGTGAGATTGCTGGTATTCACCATGGGTGAGTTATGAATTATGAGAGCAGAAATCAATGTGTGTGTGGGGGTGAGGGCAATGCCTCTGGATATACCCTCTCACCCTGTGGCTCTTAGAATCTTTCTGCCCCCTCTTCTGCAAAATCCTCTGAGCCTTGGTGAGTGTGTTTAAAATTAAGTCTACTTTAGTGTTGAGCTCTCCGCAGCATCTGGATTTCTGCTTTGGTACATTTTGAGTATCCTCAGTGTCTGTCTCCATCACCTTGGCGCAGGTTGTCAGGCTCACTGTGGAAGCAGCACTCTTGCTCATCTTGCCAATTCCTGTGTGGTTTCTCTTGGGCCCTGGCTGATGTGCATAGGGTGGTCATCTCCGTATAGGGAGTCAGCTATCTTCTCTTGTCTTGTTGACAGATTTTGATTGTCCTCAGTTCTGGCTGCCTTCTATAAAAGAAAAACAGATTCTCTAACAGAGAGTGAGATCAGCATAGGTTAAAGGGGATAAGCATAGTTAATCTAGAGAGATTTTGATGGATGTAGCCTCTCTTTGGCCCAAGACTGGTGGGAGCATCTCACTGGAGCCCATGATCCTGGTCTCCGTGGGATTCTGACTTGGTTCCCAGTTCCAGCTATGGATTCCTTTCCACTGAGCAGATCTCTTAGCCAATGAGAGAACCATTGGTTATTAACCTAGGCTGGGTGCCACTATTGTCCTTAAGATAAAATATTTAAGAATTACATAAAATAGCCATTAATTTTTTTTTTCTTCAAGATAGAATCTCACTGTAGCCCAGGCTGACCTGGCACTCACTCTGTAACCTCAGGCTGACCTCAAACTCAAGGTGATCCTCCTACCTCTGCCTCCTAAGTGCAGGGATTAAAGTCATGGGCAGCCACACTCTGCTAACTTTTTTGTTGTTAAAAAATACCTGTCACATGGCTTAATATTCATATTTGATCCTGTGTTTCTCATTCAGCTTTTTGGTTTTCTTGGAATTTATTGTTTCTTTTTGATTGTTAATTACAAAAGACATTTATCTTCAACTTAGATCACAGTGGCTATTTATTTTATTTTTATTTTAAGCTAGGGCCTTTAACTGCTGACTCATCTCTCTAGCTCTTATTTTTATTTTAAAATTTTATTTATTTATTTATTTGTTCATTGTGCATGTGTGTGCATGTGTTGTTGTTGTTGTTGAGGGGGGCAATGTCTCTGGATATTCTCCCATTTTATTTTATTTTTGGTTTTTCAAGGGAGGATCTTACTCTAGCCCAGGCTGATCTGGAATTCACTATGTAGTCTCAGAGTGGCCTCAAACTCACAGAGATCCTCTCTGCCTCCCAAGTGCTGAGATTAAAGGCATGCGCCCCATGCCCAGCTTTGCATGGCCATTTTTGCCTGCAGAACCACTGGCTACTACAGAGGTGACTTCTTGCACAATGAGCCTTTTGGACTGCCTACTGGCTGCCGTGTGGCCATCAACTACTCTCCCTACCTCATCGCCTCTCCCAGAAATGTCAGCTCAGCTGGACCCCCTATTCCCACAGATGCGGAACAAGACCAAGTATGGTCCAATGTGGATTTCCTTCGCTGGCTCTGAGAGCCTTGTGCACCTGGCTAGTGCCCCTCTCGTGGAGCAAGTGATGCGGCAAGAGGGCAAGTACCCTCTAAGGGACCGAATGGAGCTATGGAAGGAGCACCGGGACCATCAGGGCCTCAGCTACGGGATCTTCATCAGGTGAGCTGGGGCCCAAAGGGTCTGGAACAGGGTACCGAAGAGCAAAGAGCGGGCACAGGGCAGCCAGGAAGATACAAGACAGGAAGGTATTCTCTGAGCCTCATGGTCAATCTAGAAAGCAAATGCCATTGAACTGATCCCATTATTTGGGCTGTTCTGTGTCCCCCAGAGAAGGACATCACTGGTACCAGCTGCGCAAGCGATTGAACCAGCGGCTGCTGAAGCCCGCCGAGGCTGCTCTCTACACGGATGCTTTAAATGAGGTGATCGATGACTTTATGATTCGGCTGGACCAGTTGCGGGCAGAGAGTGCTTTGGGGGATCAGGTGCAGGACATGGCTCACCTGTTCTACCACTTTGCCTTGGAAGGTACCTTTGCAGATGGAGGGGCTGGGCAAGAATGGGCTTCTTAAGGCCCCTGAATCTTGTCCCTGGCTCTGCCTCTTATGATGGCCTCTGCACTTCCTAGCTATTTGCTACATCCTATTTGAGAAACGGATTGGCTGCCTGGAGGCCTCCATCCCTGAGGACACCGCCAACTTCGTCAGATCAGTCGGGCTCATGTTTCGGAACTCAGTCTATGCCACCTTCCTTCCTAAGTGGACCCGTCCCCTGCTGCCCTTCTGGAGGCGATACCTGAGCAGCTGGGACACCATTTTCTCCTTTGGTGAGATGTCCCAGTCTGGGGCTTTCTCCATCATGCCACCAGCTCTGAGTGACTTAACCTCATCTTCCCCTGCTTTCCATGACTCCTGCAGGCAAGAAGCTAATTGATCAAAAAGTCAAGGAGTTGGAGGCCCAACTACAGGCAGCCGGGCCAGATGGGGTCCAGATATCTGGTTACCTGCACTTCCTGTTGAGCAGTGAACTGCTCAGTCCTCAGGAAGCTGTGGGCACCTTCCCTGAGCTGCTCTTGGCCGGGGTGGACACGGTATGTGAGGAGAGCTGACAGGGACACCAGAGGCTCCCAGCTTCCATTTTGTACCAATGACCTTCTCTTCTCCACTTGATCCTGAACTTCATCTCTGGTCCTGGTTTCTTTTTCTTCTGTATCACTGATACAGCTCAGCTGAGGCAAGCAGGAATGGTCCTTTTTTTTTTAAACATTAAAAAATATTTTATTTATTTATTTATGAGAGAGAGAGAAAGACAGACAGACAGACAGACAGACAGACAGACACACAGAGAGAATGGGCATGCCAGGGCTTCTAGTCACTGCAAATGAACTCCAGACATATGTACCACCCTGTGCATCTGGCTTTATATGGGCACTAGGAAATTGAACTCAGTTCCTTCTGCATTGCAGGCAAATGCCTTAAAAGCTAAGCCATATCTTCAACCCCCTTTTAAAAAATATTTATTTATTTGTGTGGAGGGGGGCACAATATGAGTGTGGAGGTCAGAGGACAATTTTGAGGTGTCTGTGTTCCACCTTCTTTGTGACAGGGTCTTCTGCTGCTGAAAATGAACTGTCAGACTGCAAAGGTCAGACTAGCTGGCCTGTGAGGCATGTTGGGATCACAGATGAATACACCACTGTATCCAGCTTTATGTGGGTGCTGGTCACATTGAGCACAGGCTGGCAGGCTTTGCAAGCCACCTCCACACCCAGGACCCATCCTTGTTGTTTGTTTGTTTGTTTGTTTGAGGTCTCACTCTAGCCCAGGCTGACCTGGAATTCACTATGTAGTCTCAGGGTGGCCTCGAACTCATGGTGCTCCTCCTACTTCTGCCTCCTGAGTGCTGGGATTAGAGGCGTGGGACACCACTCTGGGCTCAGGACTGATTTTTTATAAGGAGAATCCCATCATCTCCTAGGCTCTCTGGCTTTCTCTGGCAGCTGGGAAATCTTATCTCACATTCAACCCTCCCCCTGAAATTTAGAGGAGAGTTAGAAACTTGTCCATGAGCACCTTCTGTCCCCAGGGGATTCATTTCCGGCTTATTTGCGGTGTGCAGGTTCTCCTGGTAGTCTGTTGTTAAAGTGAGAGCTCCCTCTCCATAGCTCCTCATCTCATTGTGGATTTGTACTCAGCACGACATCTTCTTGAACCCTTATCTGTTCCTGCCAACCTTTTTCCCACTTTTTGTTTCTTGAAGTAGGGTCTCTCTAGTCCAGGCTGACTTGGAACTCACTCTGTAGTTCCAGTTTGGCTTCAAACTCTTGTCGATCCTCCTACCTTTGTTTCCCGAGTGTTGGGATCAAAGGTGTGCATCAGCACACCAGGCTCTTTCTTTCACATTTTATACTCACCCACTCATATACCTTCCAACCACTCAGCCAGCCTCTGTCCTAGAAATCCCCCCTCATGGGCTGGGATGTAGCTCAGTTGGAAGAGTGCTTGCCCAGGATGCATAAAGCCCTAGGTTTAATCCCAGCGCCACTTCTACCAAATGTGGTGACGCACACCTGTAATCCTAGCACTTGGGAGGTGGAGGCAGATGGATTAAGAGTTCAAGGTCATTTTCTGCTATATAGAGAGTTAGAGTTCAAGGCCAGCTGGGGCTATACGAAACCCTTCTTTTAAAAAAAATATGATTTTTAGGGCTGGAGAGATGGCTCAGCGGTTAAGGCGCTTGCCCACAAAACCTAACTCTAGTTGAGTTCCCCAGTACCCACATAAAACCAGATATATAGAGTGGTGCATGCAACTGGAGTTTGCTTGCAGTGGCTGGAGGCCCTGGTGTGCCCATTTTCTCTATCTGTCTCTCTCTGCATGCAAGTAAATAAATAATTAAAAATATTTTATTTATTTATTTATTTATTTGGTTTTTCAAGGTAGGGTCTTGCTCTAGCTCAGGCTAACCTGGAATTCACTGTAGTCTCAGGGTGGCCTTGAACTCATGGCGATCCTCATACCTCTGCCTCCCGAGTGCTGGGATTAAAGACATGCGCCACCACACCGGCAAAAAATTTTTTTTAAAATAAATTATCTGTGTGTGTGTGTATGTGTGTGTGTGTGTATGTGTGTGTGTGTGTATGTGTGTGTGTGTGTGTACAGAGCCTCTGGGTGATACAAAGGATTGCCAGACATTTGCACCACTTTTCGTATCAGGCTTTCTGATCTGGGGAAAATGAACCCAGGCCTGCAGGCTTTTCAAGCAAACACTCTTTTTTTTTTTCTAGTTTTAAAATGTCCACTTTATTCCATGACACTTAACCAGATTCTTATTTACATCTGAGGAAGAGATGACCCATGAAACTATTTATGATAAAACACTCTAAGAAATATAGTCCAATTTTACACATTTCCAGGCATCCTGAGACAAGTGTACCACAATGCAGAAAAATGGATATTATTACTACATTATACATAAAAGGGAAGTATCAATAAACTTCAAAAAGTAGCAAATTCATCTGTCCCTTAAAATATGGGTATGCAATTGTTACAAAACCATACTAAGTGGTTTTATAAAATGTAATTTTGCCGGGCGTGGTGGCGCACGCCTTTAATCCCAGCACTCAGGAGGCAGAGGTAGGAGGATCGCTGTGAGTTCAAGGCCACCCTGAGACTACATAGTGAATTCCAGGTCAGACTGGACTAGAGCGAGACCCTACCTCGAAAACTCCCCCCCCCAAAAAAAAATGTAATTTTATTTTATGTTACTCTGCTGTTACATAGGGCATAACATTTTCACAAGGCTTTTTGGGACTACAGTCAATGATTAGCAACACACAATATAGTGGTCCAACTCTAAATAACAATCGCTACACAGAGTGGACACCCTCGCCCATGTGCACAAATCTGCATGGAAAGTTCTAAAGGCTTACACGTGGACTCCCCCTTTCTCTTGTCTTAAGGAATGACATGCATTGTAGTTTGCCAAAAGCAATGTCAAGCAAGCATTCTTTTTTTTTTAAAATATTTTATTTATTCATTTTTCAAGCAGAGAGAGAGAGAGAGAGAGCACACCAGAGCCACCACCTTGTGGGTCTGACTTATGTGGGTACTGGGGAATTGAACCCAGGGCCCTAGGCACTGGAGGCAAGTGCCTTAACCGCTGAGCCATCTCTCCAGCCCAAGCAAGCATTCTTAATTGCTGAGTCATCTTCTCTGCCCTAGAGACCATGAAGAGATGGCTCAGTGGTTAAAGGCGCTTGCTAGCAAAGCCTGATGGCCTGGGTTCCATTCCCCAGTACCCACGAAAAACCAGATGCACAAAGTGGGGCATGTATCTGAAGTTCGTTTGCAGTGGCAAGAGGCCCTGGTGAGCCCATTCCCCCCCCCTCTCTCTTTCTGAGGTAGGGTCTCACTCTAGCCCAGGCAGACCTGGAATTCACTTTGTAGTTTTGGGGTATACAGCGCTTCTATCTCTTCCCTCCGGAGTGCTGGAATTAAAGGTGTGCACAGGTGGCCCAGCTTCTCTCATTCCCTTTCTCTCCCTTCCTCCCTCTCTCACCTTGCAAATAAATAAGTAAAAATAAAGAAAAGAAGAAATCCCGTCTCCCTCACTTCATTCCCATTTTACCTCCTAGACGTCCAACACGCTGACATGGGCCCTGTACCACCTTTCAAAGAACCCAGAGATCCAGGCGGCCTTGCACAAGGAAGTGGTGGGTGTGGTGCCTCCCGGGCAGGTGCCCCAGCACAGTGACTTTGCCCGCATGCCCCTGCTCAAAGCTGTGATTAAGGAGACCCTCCGGTAGGATGCGATTCCATGATCCTGGGGTCTCTGTGGGGGGAATAACCAGGCATGTTTCTGTGGGTGGGGACTGGGTGTAAGAGTGAGCCGGGAGATGGGGCTGGCCATCAGAAAGGTAGAGAAGGGGTGGAACTCTGCCCAATCTACCCCCTGACTCTGGGGGCAGACCTTAGACTTCCCTTTTTCTGTAGCCTCTACCCTGTGGTCCCCTCAAACTCCCGGATCATCACGGAGAAAGAAGTTGAAATTGACGGCCTCCTCTTCCCCAAGAACGTGAGTGGGGCTGGAGAAACCCAGTGCCCAGGATGCTGCCGCCCTCCACCGATGCCTTCACGCTGCCCTTCTTCCTCTGTAGACCCAGTTTGTGTTCTGCCACTACGTGGTGTCCAGGGACCCCAGCTGCTTCTCGGAGCCCGAGACCTTCCAGCCTCACCGCTGGCTGCGGCAGAGTGAGCGTGACTCTCCTGGGGTGCCGCACCCCTTTGCTTCTGTGCCCTTTGGCTACGGAGTCCGGTCCTGCCTGGGCCGCAGGATCGCCGAGCTCGAGATGCAGCTCCTGCTGTCGAGG
>PVHP010049151.1:0-12258 GCA_004024765.1 Zapus hudsonius
CCCTTCTTTTCTTCCTTCTTCCTCCCTTCTTTTCTTCCTCCCTCCCTTCCTCCCTCCCTTCCCTTCCCTTCCCTTCCCTCCTTCCTTCCTACCTTCCTACCTTTTTCCCCTCCTTCCTTCCCCAGCTGCTGCCGCCACATGGCCTGGGAGTTGGGCTGTTGCCCTGGGGAACCGCGCGGAGGTGCCAGCCCCGGGTCTTAGTCTCCCCTGAGGTCTGCTGGAAAGGGGTGTTGGCCGCACCAGAGCCTGCCTGGTACCTCTCCCCGGTTCTATGGAGGAGGAGGAGCCCCAGCTCTCCAAGTTTGGGTTGGTCCCCCCCTTCCTGCCCCCTGATGCATCAAGCTGGTAGATGATTACCAAGTCTGTCTGTGAACTCTGCACTCTGTCTCTCTCTCTCTCTCTCTCTCTCTCTCTCTCTCTCTCTCCCTTCCTTCCATGCTTGCCAGTGTCTTTCACTAGCCATCAGGAAATTCTTGAATGAATTTTTCATGTTTGCTTTTGGTTCCACCCCCCTCCCCCCATGCTGGCTCTGGCTCAGTCCAACTCCTCAACCCCTAAAGCGTTTCACCCTTCCCTTGCTTGAAGACCACGTTGTGTGCCCTGCCCGCCTGTTCCCCCTTTTTGGAGCCTCAAGCCCTTACACCCCATGCAGATAACCTTCTGGAGTTAGCTCGATAATGTCGGTTACCGCTTTTCTCTTGGCAACCCTGGTTTGGTGTCCTGGGCACCCCATGTCCATTTTGGTCAGCAGAATGCTTGAACAGTGGTTGAGCGGTATTGTGGGAAACACAAAAAGTTACAGCCCAATAGAAAAGCCCCCTCTCGAGGGTGGGGCTCAGCCTTAAGGATTTCCGTCTTGTCCCACCGTTCAGTTGCAGAAGCTCTTAAGAGATCCCATCAGGCAGTGTGTACGGAGGAAAAAGTTCTCTGCCTAGCTCATGATTTGAGGCGCATTATTTTCTATAATTTTCCACTTATCTGATGTCTGGTGGGGCTCCATACATCCACTTGGTCCAGTTTTGTCTGAGCAGTTGCAACACATTTCAGAGTTCTTTCGTAGGTCACCCTACCCAAGGACAATACCAGATAGAGGTGGGTGGGTGGGTGGGTATGCTGTTTTTGGAGGCTCCCTGTCTGGGGAGGATCCATGATGACTTCTTTCTTTTCATAGATCCAAAGTGGTAGGTGACTGCACTTCTTGCTCCGTTTTCTACTATCTAGCTTGGAAAATTTATTTTGTAAGCACTTGACCAAGACTTGTGTGTTTATGAGTGTGTATTGACTATCTAGGGATTATCCCAAACTAGTTTCTGATCCTCCCTTGGCTAGTTTAAGGGAAGCAGCAAGGAGCTTACCTGGTCTGGAATGCAGTAGGGATTTCAGTATTCCTTTTTCTGTACCTTGTTATTCCATGTGGAACTGATCTGAATGTTTTAAGCGGTTTATTTTCTGATGAGTTTATTAGTCACTTTTTAAAATGTTTTTTGAGACAGGGTCTCAGTACATAGCCTAGGCTGGTCTTGACCTCACTATGCTCAGACTGGCTTTGAACTTGTAGTGAGCCTCCTGCTTCACTGAGCAATGGGTTACAGACCTGTAGCACCACATCCATTAGTCACCGTACTTTTTAGAAGTTCTGTCTCCCAGACCATCAGTCCTGGTTCACGCATACCACTTGCCTTTAATTTGAGCCTGAATCAGATTGTCACTTAGGTGAATGTATGAGGGTGATCCTACTTTGGATTACATTTCTTTCCTGTTCACTACTGCAGGTAGCCTAGAGTTCTGTGTTCGTAATCATTGCCACGCTTGCCTTTTTGTGCAGGTGTGGGTTACAGGTGACTTAGCAGTTGTTACTGAATTTTTCATTTTGTTCAACTTTGACACTTGGAAACTATGTCAATGAGCTGCTCTCAGCTAATTCTAAATTCAAAGGTTTTTGTTTTTGTCTTCAGTTAGTAAGTTTTTTTTCTCTTTATAACTTGCCCCCTGCTTGTTTCTCCAGCTTCTTTTAAGCAGCTGAAATGTCTAATTAATTTGGTTAGAACTGTGTCAGAAGTTCAAGCCCTACCTGACCCAGGTAACTTGACTCTGTTGGATGACTGCCCCCTGTACTCCTGACCGCCTCACTGTTTTGCAATCCCTTGCCCAGGATTGGTCTGGAAGGAGCATGCCATAGGACTTGGTCTTTGGAGTGAAGCTGATCGGGGTGTGTGTGTGTGTTGTGGTATAGGCTTGTTTGTACCCTGTAGAGGCCAGAGGAGGCTGTTAAGTTACCTCCTTTCTCCTTCTGACACCTTATATCCTTAAGATAGTACTTGGGCTGGAGAAATGACTCGGCAGTTAAAGGCTCTAGCTTGCAAAGCCTGACAGCCTGGGTTCAATTCCTCAGTACCCACATAAAGCCAGAGGCACAAAGGTGGTCTTGCGTCTTGAGTTTGCAGTAGCAAGAGGCTCAGGTGCCCAGGCTCCTCTCTCCCTATCTGTGTCTGCTTCTGTCTTTGTCAAAGAAATGTTTATTTTTATTTACAAGCAGAGAGAGAAAGAGAGAGGGAGGGAGACGGAGAGGGAGGTGGGAGGGGGGCACAGCAGGGCCTCTGCCACTGCAAATGAATTCTAGATGTATGAGCCATTCTGCATCTGGCCCATCTTTTTTTAAAAAAAGTCTCACTAATTGAACCTGGAGATCACTTCTTTACCTAGACCTAGCTTAGTGAGCCCTAATCTTCCTGTTTCTGCTCCCTCTTCCCTTCCCCCACCCCCCAGAACTGTGGCTACAGGAAGGCTTGGCCATTTGGGTATTGAATTGGAACTCAAATCCCCATGTTTGTGCAGAACTCTTACCCAGTGTCACAAAGTGATTTTTATAAGTGTAGCTAGCTCTCCCCCCCCACTTGTTTTGTGTTTTTGATTTCCTCCTCCCCCCCCAGGTAGGGTCTTGCTTTATAAAGCCCACGCTGACCTGGAATTCACTATGTCGTCTCAGGCTAGCTTCAAACTCACAGTGATCCTCCTACCTCTGCCTCCTGAGTGCTGGGATTAAAGGTGTGCGTCACCACTCCCGGCTCTGTTTTGATTTTTTGAGGTAGAGTCTCACTCCACCTCAGGCTGACTTGGAACTCACTGTGTAGTCCCAGGCTGGACTGGAATTCATGGCAATCCTTCTACCTCTGCCTCCTGAGTGCTGGGATAAAGACTTGTGCCACCACGCCTGGCTCATGTTTTTAAACATATTTTTATTTATTTATGTGCAAGCAGAGAGAGGAGATAGAGACAGAGAATGGGTGCTCCAAGGCCTCCAGCCACTGCAAGCGAACTCTAGATGCATGTGCCACCTTGTGCATCTGGCTTTACATGGGTACTGGGGAATCAAACCCTGGTCATCAGGCTTTGCAAACAAGCGCCTTTAACTGCTGAGCCGTTTCTCCAGCCCTGTCATAATCTTTTCTAATGCAATTTTAATTGTGTAATTTCATTAAATTTAAGTGTATAATTATAAAATTACATTCCTAGAACTTTGTTCAAAAATTACATATTGCATAGCTCCTGCAGAGCCTAGCTGTTAAGGCATATTTTTACATATATAAATGGGTGTGGGTGTGAAACTAGAAAGGAGACTTGGAGGGGCAAAGATGTGTTGAGGACTGAGTGGTGGCACACAGGAAACCAGCAACTCCTTGTGCAGAGGAGTTCACGTGCTGAAAAGAAAGGACAGGTGACGCACCCTGGGTGGTGGTTTATGCTCCCTCCCCACCTCCTCTCTACTGCTGAGTTTTTTCTTTTACTGGCTAAAGTATTTTTGTCACTTCTCACTGTAATTGAAGTCATTCCAAACAAGTAAGAAAAGTCAGGGTAGTTGACAGCTGTTGAGAACTCTTCCAGGTATGCAAATTATTGTTTAGTTAAGAATTATATAGCTAGATAATTGCAATCTTAAATTTTTTTTCATTGAATTTAAGATGCTATCAGTTTTGAATGACAGCATTTTATATACTAATAAAAAGTAGTATCAGGCAGGAGGATCGCTGTGAGTTCGAGGCCAGCCTGGACTAGAGCCAGATCCTGCCTGGAAAACAAACAAAAAGGATCTAACTTGCCATCCCTGACAGCAATAGTGATGTGGAGACAGGCGTGCAGGGTCTCCAGTTGGTGCCGCTGGCTGCCAGAGGACCTACTGCTGGAACCCCAGCACTTGGGAGGCTGAGGATTGGGAGTTTGAGGCCAGCATAGGCTATGCATATAGTGAGACCCTTTCTCAAAAAGACAGGTATAGCTCCAACTATTTCATTAGAAGTAGTAAGAGGGGGCCAGACGAGGTGGTGCATGCCTTTGGGAGGTGGGAGGCAGAGGTAGGATGATCATGAGTCCGAGGCCACCCTGAGACAACATAGTAAATTGCAAGTCAGTCTGGGCTTAGAGTGAAACCCTACCTCAAAAAAAAAAAAAAAAAAAAAAAAAACAAATGTAAATTGTTATTTGGGGAGGTTTCAATTATATAGAAATCTGGAAAAGATGGCAGCATCAGCTTCCATGTATCCTGCTACATAGCCAAGGGAGAACAAGCAGGACAGTCCCAACACCTAGCAGCAGCAGCGGGAGGCAGAGCCAGAGAGGGTCACAGGCCAGCTAGAAACAAGTAGACCTTCTGTCACAAGAAGGTGGAAGGTGAGGACAAACACCCCTAAGGTTGTCCAACATGAACAAAGTTTTAAAAGAGGGGGGGTTGGGGTATGGTTAGCCCTACCAAAAGTTCAATTACAGTTCAATTTCTTTTTTTTTTTTTTAATTTTTATTTATTCATTTTCAAGCAGAGATAGAGAGAATGAGAGAGAGAGAGAGAGAGAGAGAGAGAGAGAGAACCAAGGCCACCACTTTGTTGGTCTGGCTTATGTGGGTCCTGGGGAATTGAACCCAGGGCCTTAGGCACTAGAGGCAAGTGCCTTAACCGCTGAGCCATCTCTCCAGCCCAATTTCTTTTTTTTTCTTTTGGTTTTTCGAGGTAGGGTCTTGCTCCAGTCCAGGCTGACCTGCTATTCACTATGTAGTCTCAGGGTGGCCTTGAACTCACGGCAGTCCTCATACTTCTGCCTCCCGAGTGCTGGGATTAAAGGTGTGTGGCACCACGCCCAGCCTTCAATGTTTTTTTTTAAATATTTTATTTATTTATTTGAGAGAGAGAGACAGAGAGAATGAGCACACCAGGGCCTCCAGCTACTGCAAATGAATTCCAGATGCATGCGCCTTCTTGTGCATCTGACTTTATATGGGCACTGGGGAATTAATCTCTGGTCCTTCTGCATTGCAGGCAAACGCCTTAATTGCCAAGCCATCTCTTCAGCCCTCAATGTTTTAAAAATATGCTCAGTGCTGTATAACCACTGCTATCATAATTTGGAGTTTTTAAAAGATGTTTATTTGCAGAGGGGGAGGGAGCATGAGTGAGCATGGCTGCACCAGGGCCTCCAGCCTCTGAAAACAAACTCCAGACGCATGCACCATTTTGTGCATCTGGGCTTTTCAGGCAAGGGCCTTATCTGCTGAGCCATCTCTCTTGTTTGTTTGTTTTTCGAGATAGGGTCTCATTCTAGCCCAGGCTGACCTTCCTCTGCCTCCCTAGTGCTGGGATTAAAGGTGTGTAACACCATGCCCAGGACTTTCTTTTTGTTTGTTTGTACTAAGTATTTAAAATAATTACTTTTGGTGGGGACGGTGACTTGTGGTCTTGGGAACTTTGATTTCTTAGAATATTAGAATAGCCTTATTTTGTGATTTTTATCTATATATGTGTATATACATTTATAATTAATGTATATTTTATAAGATGTATATACATCTTATAGAAAATTGTGTTACTGCTTTTCAGCTTGTCACCACTTTCTCGGTGTGTCCCTTCACTAAGCAGTTTGCTCCGTCTCCCTTCTGAGTTCTTCTGCCTTTAAGAATAGTTTACCATGAATTGTGGCCGTCCCCCTCTTACGGAAAATGTAATGGGATGAATTCGGTAACTGCTCTTTCTAGGTACATTTATGATACAGGTACATGCTCGCATGCGTTTATCAAAATGACCTTACTCTTTCTACTTAGTCCTGAGTTCTAGCCTGCTTCAACACCATTTACGGTGAATGTGAGTGCCTGGCCCAGTGCTGAGCTGATGTGCAGTGCCCCTCAGGTGTGTTTACTGTGGACTTTCAAGTGGCAGTTCCTAGTACTCTTCTTAGAACAAGGATGGTCTCTATTTGTCTATACAAACTGTCTGGTTCAGGATTTCTGAATTGAGAACAGCCTACTCAAATATGTCCAGATGAAATTAGATTTGTTATTTTGTGTATGTGTGTGTTATATTCACATATATGTATGTGCTATTGCAACTCTCCGTGCATCTTCCACCTGTCATGGCCGCCCCTCTCCGGCACTCATACACCTGTTTTTCCTTGTGACCAAGAAAGTCTCTTACTGATTGTGGAGCTTGTCATTTGTGAGCCTCACTCCCCACAGAAGTGGGGTTGAAGATTCTAACTAACTCCTGTGGTCTCAGGCCTTCATGCTTGTGCAGGAAGCATGCTTAAGTGCTGAGCCTTCTCTCCAGTCCTGTTCACATGGGTGTGTGAGGGGGTGCATGGGGAGGCCAGAGAGTGAGGATCACCCTCTACTTTATTTACTGAGTCAGAGTCTCTTGTTGATCCCAGAGCTCCATTATTCAATTCGCTCATCACTATCAGTAGGCTGCCACACCCACCTGCCATTTATGTTGATGTTATGGATCCAAACACCCGTCCTCACACAGGTATGGCAAGTGTTTATCTGCTGAGCCATCTCCCCAGCCCTGTGCATCAGATTCTTTACTTAACTCATCTATTTACTTATTTATTGGAGAGAGACAGAAAAAGAGGCAGAGAGAGAGAGTCTGTGTGCCCGTATGTGCACATGAACGCATATCAGGGTTCACAAGCAAACAAACTCCACATTCATGTGCCATTTTGCATCTGGCTTTACCTGGGTACTAGGGAATTAAACCTGGGCCATCAGGCTTTGCAAGCTAAAACCTTTAACTGCCTAGCCTTCTCTTTGGTCCCTGCATCAGATACTCTTGAAGAGGGAGAGTCATGAAGATTCCATGAGCACAGGTAGCCCCTCCTTCAGGGGCTACTGATATCTTTAGGGACTAAGTATACAAATAGGATTTTTTTTTGTTTTGTTTTGTTTTTCGAGGTAGGGTCTCGCTCTAGTCCAGGCTGACCTGGAATTCACTATGTAGTCTCAGGGTGGCCTTGAACTCACAGCCATCCTCCTACCTCTGCCTCCCGAGTGCTGGGATTAAAGGTGTGCGCCACCACGCCAGGCTTTTTTCAAATAGGATTTCTTTAGTCTGCCATAAGAAAGTACCTCAAACTTGATGATTTTAGCCAGGCGTGGTGGCGCACGCCTTTAATCCCAGCACTCGGGAGGCAGAGGTAGGAGGATCGCCGTGAGTTCAAGGCCACCCTGAGACTACATAGTGAATTCCAGGTCAGCCTGGGCTAGAGACTCTACCTCGAAAAACCAAAAAAACAAAAACAAAAAAAACTTGGTGACTTTAACAGCAGGAATTTGTCTTGCAAATCTGAAGGGTAGATAATCTAAAATGAAAATGGATTATCTTCTGGGGACTAGAGGAATGGTCTCCTTGTTCTCCTGATGGGTGGTTATTTTCCACTCTGCATCCAGCCTCCTCCTGCGTAGTGCATGGAGAAGCTTCATCCTAACAACACTATCACATTCTGAGCTACTGAGGTTAGGACTCCACTATCTTGTTTGCAGGGTCACAAATCACCTTTCATGGGCCCAGAACACAGAAGATCTCCAGTTCCTTATTCCCCAAAGCAGAAAGAAAAGACTGAAGCTTGCATGTAGGGCAAGTCTCTGAGCTTTGATAATCGTTTCTGAGCCAAAATTACATTTTCTTCAAATAGTTCTTCCATCTAAATTTCAGTTTTATTTATGGAACCACAATTTTGAATCATTCTCGATTAAGCTCTTGACATCCCCTTACTAAAATGTCACAATCCTGTTGCTGTTGACCATATGAAACTCAAGAACTGGGTAGGTTCAGATGAAGTCAGGCATTTTGTTTTTGTCCCCTCGTGCTAGGATGCCAGCACAGTGAAGGCAGGAACACTGAACGGTGGTCACTTGCGTAGTTCTTTTTATCGCTATACACGTTGCTGAAAGTTGGGTTCTGGGGCTACCGAAGCACAGGATTCTCGTATCTTCACATGTATGCTTCATGTTCCATCCTTGCCCAAGGTCATGGCGGCTCCTGATACACCACACAGCTAGGGCCAGACCTAAGCCTTAACCAGAGTCATGGCTTTGCTTTCCAGTCCTGCTGCGGTGACCACACCTCCTTGCCAGGTGTCTTTCTAAAGCTCTTCTTTGCAGAGCCATTCTCATGACCTCACTTCCTTCCACAGGAAATGCTTCAGCGCTTGACAGTCTAATTCTGTGAGGGTGGGGATCAGGTGGGGGCAAGGGGTCTAATGGATTGTGAAGACAGTGACAGCTGATGAAAGAGAAGTGCCTGTGTTCATCTCTGGTCTAGATGTAGAGCAAGCTTGCCCTCATGACTGGGGAGGAGCCTGTGGAGAGGCATGGATTTGGTGGGTAATGGAAAGTCCAATTGGGTGAGGCATTATGGGCCATTGTGACAAAGTCAGTTTTGAATGTAGTAGCTGCCTCCTGATTGTGCTTTACTAAGGGTCATCTTTTAAGAAAGGATAATTTGAGTCTGAATGCTTATCTCTTATAAAAGCATAGGCTGCTAGGGAGGTATAACCTAAGGTCACAAATAGTGCTATTAATCCAGGCTTTGATTCCCCAGTACCTACTTAAGGCCAGATGCAGAAAGTGGCACATGTATCTACAATTCATTTGCAGTGGCCCTGGTGTGCCCATGCTCTGTCTCTCTCTGCTTGAAAATAAGTAAAACAAAACCTTGATATATGTACTTTTGAGACATAGGTAGGATTATTGTGAGTTTGAGGCCAGCCTAGAACTAGAGTGAATTTCAGCCTCATCTAGAGTGAGACCCCCTACCTGGTACAGGGGGAGCATTCCTGTACTCAGATTTGTTACTCTGATTCACTTATTGGTGATCATTTGGTGGTTTCCAGGTTTTGTTCTTTATAAGTAAAGTTTGGCTACATTGTAGTCTTATTGCTTAACCATTTGAAAGTTGCAGAAATCATGACATACCACCTTACTAAGCCAGCATTCACCTGAGCTGTACCCCTGAGTGTAGGATTCAAGCATTAAATTTTAATTCTGTGTTTTAATATTGATTGCATGTGTGCGTGCATGTGTGGGTGTGTGTCTGTGCTCCACCTTCTTTTGAGGCGGGGTCTCTGGCAGCTTGCAAAGGAACACCAGACTATTTGGCCTAGAAGCTTTGGATTTTCCTGGCTCTGCTTCCAGGGAGTGTGCTAGGTGCCTTGTGATAAGGAATGCATGTGCCCCTTTGCATGTGGTGCACCAAGGGTATTGGGGTTTAACGACTTAAATCTAGCTACAGCCCCAGCCTTTGAACTTGTGTTAGCATTCCAGGTTTACCACATGCTTTCCCTGCCCCAGACAAATCTCCCACATCTCCAAAGAAACTCTGTGTTTTAGGAAGGAAGGAATAACATTTAGAAAGGAAGGTTTTACTCATTGCTACTGTTTTCATTGTTTCTGGGCTCTGTCAGCAGGCTAAAAATGAGCTGTTATATGTGGATTCTCTGTTTTGGTTTTTTGAGGTAGGGTCTTGTTTTAGCCCAGACTGACTTGGAATTCACTAGGTGGCCTCTCTCTAAAGGTGTGCCCTCCCTCAGTGTTTTAAAATGCATACCAGTGTATAGTTCATGGTATTTCCAATTCAAATACACTAGTTTTTTTTCTAGTTTCCCCATTCCATATTTGTGTAATATCTCTCATTCCTGCTTGCTGGTTTATTCCTTGTTTTCTCCTATAGGGTACACACACACAAGAGCTTAAAAGTTACACATCAATATCAATGTCAAATCTAATGAGTTCAACATTTCTTCAGATCTTTAGGAACTTCTTAGGATATAGTCACATTTTATAGTGGAAGGGCTTCTTTTCAGGCTTACAGATTCAAGGGAAGTTTAAAAAGACTTCAGAAGCATAGCTTTTGCCTGCATATCTGTAATTTCCCTCCAGAGGAGTTCTAGCTGGTTTTGTTGGGTCAAGTGGTACCCGACCATGTGCTTGGCTGGCTGCCTTGCCATTCTTGGAGGAAAATGGTACCAGGCAGAAGGCATAGCTCACCATGAAAGCAACAGCCCGGTGTTTCTGCAGTCTTTCTAAACAAGTGGTGAGCTGGTTTTTTTGGGGGGGAGGGTAGGTATGGGGGGCGGTAGGGTCTCTCTCTAGCCCAGGCTGAGCTGAACTAACTCTGTAGTCCCAGACTGTCCTTGAACTCAAGGCAATTGCTTCTCCTACTTGCCCAGCTTTTTTGTTGTTGCTGTTTGGTTGGTTGGTTGCTTGGTTGGTTGTTTAGGTAGGGTCATGGTCTAGCCCACTTTTTTCTATGAGCTTTTTGTTGTAGTTTTTTTTTAAAAAAAATTTATTCATTTTCAAGCAGAGAGAGAGAGAGAGAGAGAGAGAGAGAGAGAGAGAGAGAGAGGAAGAGGGAGGGCGCTAGCTCACCAGGGCCACCACCTTGTGGGCCTGGCTTATGTGGGTCCTGGGAATTGAACCCCGGGGCCTTAGGCACTGGAAGCAAGTGCCTTAACCGCTGAGCCATCTCTCCAGCCCAGAGCTTTTTGTTTTAAAAGTTTGTCAAACTGTTAAATGATGTGGCTGTTTCATAAATAATTTTCATAGGAAAAGATTTTCCAACAGTTTGGACTTAAAGGGAGTGTTTCTATTAGCGTTCTGTACAAGTTTTGCTCATCTTCACACTTCACTCCTCAGAATGAGAGGACCCTGTCAGCAGTTGTCTGTATCCTTAAAATTAATTTCACAGTCTTGGTGGGAAATACTGTACTCTATCCATGGGAACGGGAATGGAGCACTGTGCCGTGTAACTGCTTATCTCTTGCTGGGTCTCAGAGAACTTTCTGTGATACTAACTTCCCTCTTGAAGATGCCATAATTTACCTAACTACTACTATGGGTTACAAATCACATCATTGAGTTTTACTAACAGCAAAATGATGGCTTATTTCCTTCTTGCTTTAGTATTTAGTATTTTCTTGCCCACCTAACTATGACACTATGACACTATAGCATCCTGCCAAGGCTCTGTCCCAGGTTTTTGTGTAGAATTTGGGTTTTTTGGGACAATATAGCTAGGCAAGTTTGTCATTTTGTCAAAGCAACAGAAAGGATAACCATTAAAACTTGTGTGAGTACAGGTGTATTAATGAAAATTAAATATTCACTGTATTCCCCTCCATATTTGTGTGTTGTAATTTCATTGTCAATGTTGGAGAGGCAGTGCAGAGTTTGCCTCTGTGAGGACTTGATGGATGAGTGAAAACTGTGTGTATAATGTATGGTTTTGTTTTTTTTTTTTTTTTGGTTTTTTGAGGTAGGGTCTCGCTGTAGTCCAGACTGACCTGGAATTCACTATGTAGTCTCAGGGTGGCCTTGAACTCATGGCAATCCTCCTGCCTCTGCCTCCCAAGTACTGGGATTAAAGGCGTGCGCCACCATGCTCAGCTGTTTTTTTCTTTTCACTGTTCAGTTTCCTTTAATGACCCCCACCTCCCTGATGGATGGGTTCAGGCAGCTAGGCATTGGGAAGATGTTACTTTTTGATCTTGCCTTGGTGTGTGTGTGTCTGTGTGCCTGTGCGTGCGCATATGCTTTGTTTGCAGAGAGAGGGCAGTGGGAAACATCAGGGCCTGTGTGCCCACTCTCCCCCACCCCTTTCTCTTTGTCTGCTTGTAAATAAGTGAATAATATATTTTTTCTTTATCTTTTATTAAAACAGCCTTTATCTCCCACTTAAAAATATATTTATTGCAAAGCTCTGGAAAAGTCTGTACTGATGTGTGATAAACTTCACAGGCTTGGTAATTTAAAAGAGTACATGTGTATTACCTGCGCTTCTGGGGGCTCTCTACTCAGCCTCAAAGCCTCAGTCCATGTGTTGGCTGAACTCTGGTTTCATTTGAGCTGGGGTCCAATTCTTTTTTTTTAAATATTTTATTTATTCATTTTCAAGCAGAGAGAGAGAGAGAGAGAGAGAGAGAGAGAGAGAGAGAGAGAGAGAGA
>PVHP010049152.1:0-12271 GCA_004024765.1 Zapus hudsonius
AGGGGCCCCGAACACTAAGAATCAGCCGCTTTTATAGGAAAAGAGACACGGATCGTCCCATGATTGGCTGGCTCCTGCTTGCCACCTCCAGGCGCCACGGGATTGGCTAGGGACAGTTTCTCAAAGCATTGCCTAAGGTGGAGTTGTTTCCCACTTAGCTACAAGAGAGGGGGCGCCATCCTGCCATGGCAATGTCCCGGCTCCCTACAGTCAATCTGGAAAAATTCCTTACGATGTGAGGTGATAAGCAGAGGAAATGGTTTCCTTCTCTCCTCAGATGCTTTTCATTTCTCAAAACATATCTCTATCAAGAGAATACCAATTACCTATCAGGAAGTCCAAGAAAAGATGGGTAAGCCCATGTATTCCAAAACTCACAAGCCCGTGGAGAGAAATCAAGGAAACTAAAGAGCAGAGTGTTATGCCACACACACAGACTAGAAATCTCAATGTTTGTAAAATGTCCTTTCTCCCACAATTCAATCCTCAGCTTACAAATAAAAATTGAAACCAATGATTTTTTTTTCCTCTGGAGGGAATTAGTAAGCAAAATTATATGGAGATGCAAATGACCAAATGCCAAGAAAAATCCAGAAGTCTACCTGACAGAAAGATTAGATATGCTCACCACTGAGGTGCTATTGGAAGTCTCAAACATTAAACTCATCCAATGACACCAGGCCAGGCCATACAGCGACAGGAATGAAACGACACAGGCATGTCTGATATTAACTGCCAGAACCAACCTTTGTTATTTAACAACACGCTGCTAGTTTCTGGAGAGGGGCCTAAGAAGGTTCTAGAGCTAGGGTTTCATCTGCTCCATCTAGTTGTACCTCACAAGGCATGCTCAGTTCATCAAAAACTTAGTACTGGTGCACTTAGCAATTCATGCTCTTTTCTACACAAAAATGCTATGTTTCAACTTTTTTTTTTAAGTCTCAGAAAAGAAATCTTGGGGTTAACACAGAGAAACCGGAAATAAAACTGAGCTCTAATAAGCACTAAAAGCAAGAGAACACAGCAATTTAAGGAAGATAATTCAAAAATTTGCAGTGCTAAAGTTTAAAAGTGTCACTTTATTAAACTGTGGTTTTTATTCACATAGTCCGACTGTCATGGCAAAATAATTTTATTATTGTATGTTAGGATGGCATGAAGAAAGTTTCAGAGCAAAATAACACATAAACATGTAATTTTACCAAATTGCTTTTGAAAAATTTTTTTGTTTTTATTTATTTTCAGGGAGAGAAGAGGAAGGGGAGAGAAAGAAAATGAATGAATGTATTTGTTTATGGGCACACCAGGGTCTCTTGCTGCTGCAAACAAACTCCAAACTCAAGCACCACTTTATGGGTAGTGGGGAACTGAAGCCAGGCGGGCAGGTTTGGAAAGGAGCACCTTCAGGTGCTGAGCCACCTCCCAGGACCTCTCATTGATCTGTTAAGTGAGGATTTGGATATTCAAGTTCAAGCTTTTCATGTTCATGGAAAATATTTTTCCCGGGCCTTGTTTACAGCTGCAACATCCAAGAAAAGAAAACCCCAGAATCTTCTGTGGCACACAGGGGACACTCAAGACTTCCCTTCCAGAATCACTGAGGGAGGTCAGCTCATCCCTGCTTTGCTGAGGGCAATTCCCAAGAGACAGTCTGAAGTACTGAACATAGCTCTCCCAGACACTGTTCATTCCTGCCTGTGAATTTCAGGGCTCTGCAAGACACAAGCTCCGGAAGTCAGAAGTCCTGGCTGATCTAGAGAGGCCAGCATTCCAGAGAGAGAGGGAGGGAGGGAGGGAGGGAAGGAGGGAGGGAAGAGATCCTGCCCTGTCTTGGGAGTGGCCTGGCCTCTGCCACTGGTCAGAAGAAGCCTGCAGCCTGGGCACAACACAAGGGCCCCAGTGACCACTGAACCCCCTGGTATGTGGAAAGCAGCCAGGCTGGCCTTCCCACCCAGCTTTGCTCCTGTGCTTCTGGAGGGAGGGTTACTCATCAAGCAGACCAGCATTCTGGGAAGGAAAGCTGCTTGCACAGGAAGTGGAGACAGCCATGCATTCCGAGGCCCTCACACCGAACCCATATTCTCCGCTGTGGAGGATGTGGGGTGCCTGAGGAGGAAACCCCACTCAGCAGGTCCTGGTGTTTCTTTTTCTCTCTGCTCTCCCCATCATCATGAGGAAGTCCACATCTTTCTCTGCTTACTCCATTTCCATCACCCTAAAGAGGACACTTCCTCCACTCAGGCTCTCTCCTTCTCGTTTAGATGGCCAGGCTGACTCTACCCCAGCTTCACCCACTGCCAAAGGCTGATACTTTGTCTATTTCCCAGCCCCCAGCTAGAGCTCCCTCTTGGAAGAGAGCATGTGCTTTTAAGATGATTTTTATCAGAGATTTTTTCCGTCTGAAAACACAGATAAATCACAAGAATAATCGAATGTGGTAATCAGTTCAGAATTTACGTGGACAGAGGAAAACCACCCAGGCCTATTCCTTGGAGGGCTTTTTAGCTGAGTTCTGCCATCAAAGAAGGATCACAAGCTATCAGCCTGTGGGAAGATCTGACCTGCTGTCTGGTTTTGTATGGCCCACTTATTAAGAATGGTTATGACACTTCTGAATGGCTGGAACATAAAAGAATCTTTAGTGACACATGGAGGTTATATGAAATTCAGATTTCAGTGCCCACATACCCGTTCATTTGTGTTTGTATGGCTGCATTCAAGCCACAAGGCAGCGGTGTCTCAGTGAAGCCCCTAGGGCCCGCAAACACAGCTGGCCTTTCTTCACAGAACATGTCTGCCAGTTCTTAACTAAAGTAGCTGCTGAGTTTGTAGCAGGCTGTACACACTGGTCTCCTCCCTCTCCCTCAGGGATTCAGGCCTCTGCAACTTTCTCTTTAACAAGTCAAAGATACACCCTCATGCTAGTGCCTGGTCTCACAACCAGGTATACCAACACAGCCCACCAGAGCAGTATACCAAAATTCAACAGGAATGTCTACCATTGGGGGACTGATTAGGACTGAATGGTGCCCTCCCCGGATTTAAATGCCAAAGCCCTGTCTAACTCAGGATATCTCAGAATGTGGGTCTTTAAGGAGGAAATGAAGTTAAATGAAGTCATGAGAGTGGGCTCTAAGCCAAGGACCTTCTTATAGGAGGAGCCTTGAAACCGCTGGGACGAAGCTAAGGAAATAACAAGAAAGCAGTGGGAATCAGCCCTGCCCAGTCTTTGACCTTAACTTCCAGCTTCCAAGACTGTGAGGAGGTGCACTTCCTGTGTGTACCACCCATTCGCACGGCACTGTTACAGCAGGAAATATACTTACTACTGTGTGTAGAAGGCTTTCAGTCATACATGCACATGAAGTTCTTTGCGTCCCACCCACACGCCCCCCAAAATTGGCAAACACCTTGAGAAGGTTGAGACATTCAAACCTGGAAGCGACGTTCCTGAGAGAAGGATATTCTCACTGAATGCAGCCAGAGGTGGGTAAGAGCTCTCACTCACATAGGAGGGGCTCTGACACTACCTCAGAGCCCACACAGTAACCCTGGGCAGGAAGTCATCAGTGAGCAAGAAATGGAAGTGCAGAGACAATCAATACACCAGGCACATCTGATCACAGTTTACCCTGGCTTTCACCATGAATTAATTTCTATTTCTTTTAAAAAATTATGTATCTGTGTGGGGGCAGATAGTATATTCATGGTGTGTGTGGAGGTGAGCATGGGGTAGTGTATTCATGGAGTGTGCCGGGGGACTGAACTCTGGGTCTGCAGACTGTGCAAGCACGTGCCTGTGACCACTGAGCCAGCTCTCCACCCCTGGATGTCTAGTTGTGTCCCCTGGACACAGCTGGTAGCTCAAGTTGGACACCAGGTGACAATGTTTGACAGTGAATGAGGAAATCGAAATAATAATGGCCAACATTCACTGAGTCACTTACTCTGTGCCAGGCCTGGTGCTAGGCTTCACGAAGTGACTTCATCTCCTCCTATGAACACCACCAAAGGAAGTCCAGCCCAGCTTGATAGCTGAAGAACACAACCTCCAGCAAGTTAGCCAGAGAGCTGTACACTCAGGACTTCAGACCCACTGATCTGACATTTGAGATAAGCTTTGACCCACCACCTCTCCTTTGACTGACTGCATATATTCTAATCTACATATATAACTGCTAAATATTTACCTGACTGTATATATTGCTAATCTGGTAGTTACAAGAAAAGAATGCATACTTTGTCCTCATCTGTTGTAATCAGCTTCTCATTGCTACACAGAAAAGACCAGACCAAAAGCAGCTTGTGGAAGAAAGGGTTTATTTTGGCTTAAAGATTCAAGAGGAAGCTCCAAGAAGGCAGGGAAAACGATAGCATGAGCAGAGGGTAGACATCACCTCCGCCACAGCACTGCAAAAATGGCAGGAAGATGTGCCAAACACTGGCAAGGGGAAGCTGGCTTATAACCCCCATAAGCCCACTCCCAACAAGGTTCCAATTCCCAAATTGCTACCAGCTGGGGATCGAGCAATCAGGACACATGTTTATGGGGGACACCTGGATCAAACCACCACATCATCCATATGATGAGTCCTAACCAAACACAGACCATGAATTAGACCTCTGAGGGACACAAGAATGAGCCTGGCAGACAGAAATCTTACCATCTTGATAACTATGTAAGAAAACCCCTTAGTAGTGTGACTTCAGCATATAAATTAAAATCACCTAATGGATAAACATGACAAGATTCATGTGTGTTGAAGACCCAGGCCAATAATATTGAAGAATCTATCAAAATCAGAGGAAGATGGGTAAGAAACATCTGGCTGTTTATTTTGTTGTTGTTGTTGACTGGGGATTGACGTTAGGGCCTAATGTGTGCCAGACAAGAACTCTAATATAGGACTATAACCCAAGCCCTATTTTGTTTTATTTGTGAAAGGGTTTTGCTGAGCTGCCCAGGCTGACCTTGAACTCACTCTACAGTCCAGCCTAAGCTCATTCAGCCATCTAGGCTGGACTTGAACTACTCTGTAGCTCAGGCAGGCCTTGAATCTGCGATCCTGTTTCATTCCTCCAAGTAGCTGGTATTGCAAGTTCGTGCTGACAGACCTGGGTGGTAATTTCATTTAATATAAGCAAAAAGAAACCAGAAGACAGAATATTAAGAATTTTAATATATTTGTGTCAAAAATATTTTTCTGAAGTTCCTCTGACTTTAGTTTCAGGTAGGATTTTTTTTATGTAGCAAAGGTTTATACTTTTACTTACCAAGAAATAACCAGAGAAGCAAATGCTTTCTTATTTGAATACTTACAACGGTATTTATATTATCATCTATGAGAATATTTAACTCTTTTCACAGGAGTAGGAATGGCTAAATTATTCTGTTGACACAATGAAAAACTTCACAGTTCTACCTCAATACTGATTGGATTATGATATATTTTTATCTTCTCCTTTATAGCTCACCACCTTTGTCTGTGAGAAAATCCCTGGTTAGGAAAATCTTAAAATCTAAGAATGGATCAAGGACGCAGCCCAGCTGTGGAGTGTTTGCTTAGCATGCACGGGGCTCTGGATTTAATCCCCAGCACTGCATAACTGGGCATTGAGGCCCGTGTTCAAATCCCAGCCCTCTAGAAATGGAGGCTGGATGATGGGAATGTCAAAATCATCTTTCATGTTCCATGCCAGCATGGCTACATGAGACTCTATCTAAAAAAAAAAATCAGCTAATCAATCAATCAATATGAAAAACAACTACTGAGGTGCAGATAACAAGGCAGACACTTCACCTCACTCAGCTAGGAGTGGTCAGGGTGCTTGGCCGCCAGTGCCCTCTAGCAAGGTTGCCTGGTATTTATTTATTTATTTATTTATTTATTTATTTATTTAGAGAGGGGGGGGAGACAGAGACAGAGACAGAGAGACAGAGAGAGAGAGAGAGAGAGAGAGAGAACACCAGGGCCTCTAGCAGCTGCAAAGGAACTCCAGATGCATGCGCCCCCTTCTGATTTACGTGGGTACTCTAGGTCCTCAGGCAAGTGACTTAAATGCTGAACCAACTCTCCTGCCACTTAAAGCATGTATTTCTGAACTCACTGGCAAAGAGGTTCCAACACAGATTTAGCAGTGGCCAAGAACATCGCCAGGAAGAGATAAATCATATCATGAACCCTCTGCTGTGACAGCACCCTTCACTTAAACATACACTGAGCACTTGCCGGGCTCCTGGACCCTGTTGGTCACCCCAGATTTAAATTAGGAAGCCTGGGCTGACACTGGACCTGCCCTCCTGGCCTGGACAGGATGCACAGGAGGCAGGGCTGGGCAGCAATCCTTATGTGGCCCGGCACCTCCCTGGCTCCAGCCAGCTCATTTGTAAAACAAGGATAAGCCAACCCAGTTCAAGCAGTGCGGGAAGAGCCAGTAGGAAGGGTCCGCTGGTTCCACCTACCCTGGCTCCACATGGACAGACAGTGCTGCCTGCTTCCCTGGGACACACAGACAGACTCTTTAAGGAAGAAAGAGGTGCTAACAATAAGGGTCAATGATGAAAGGGATTTTCACCTTTTTCTCTTCCAGATGTCCATATTACCAGTTACAGAAGTGAATACTCATTTTCCAACCCCAGGCGAAAGGTTTGAAACTTGGGGTGGCACTCACTCTAAGCAAAGGAGGTGCAGTGAGCCCAGGATCTGATCCAATGAGGATCAGCACTTCCCCATCTCTGAGATGGCCTTCTCCCTTCTAGGGAGGACATTTTTAAAAAGCAACATTTAAACACTTTTTCCCACAAAGTTTATCATTTCTAAGTAACACTAAGAGACATTGACCATTGTGTACAAATCCAGATGTAAGTACTCAAATAGCTCCTGTTGCTCCGCCAGCTGGGCTCCCTTGTAGCTCTGTTACAGGTAGAAGGGGGTGCAGCAAAAGAGGGGAGGGTGGAGTACAGGGGTCAAGTGCAATGTCATGTGGTGAGGTGGGGTCAGGGAGAGGAATCTGAAACTTGTGGTGATTAAGGATGTTTTCCAGTCAAATAATAGCTGGTTTTCACATGTTCAGACTCTGTGGTCCTTCTACTACAGTTGAGTATGGATAATAAGCAATCTGACAACTCCACAGATACTTGGGCTAGAATCTCCCCTTCCCTCCCCCCCCAGGTCTTGCTTTCATGTTATGAAAGTAACCACTCCATAAGGCTTGGAGGATGGCTCAGTTGAACAAACATCTCTATTCACTTTCCCTTGGCATGTGGATCCCAACAGGTATGATTTTTCCATCTGCCCAGTGCCTTCTCCACCCACTGTGTCCTTAGTATTTCTGAGCCTCATGCACCCACTTCTCAGTGCAGACGTGCAGCAAACATAACACAGGTAGCACCTGCAACACAGACAGGCCATTTGGTCCTGGACAGAGCATACTGTACCCACAGCCTCCACTGAGCCCTGTCTGAAGGACAGACTATGCTATGAAAGAAAGGTTCAGAAACTGCTCTGCTTTTAAATGGGAACTGTAAAAATTATCGTTGAAATGCTTGGTGATGTCCCGTAGGGATGAGTCACTGTGAGAAGGGATCAAAATGGATCTTCTATTAAGGGTTTCTGCAGCTCTTTGATTCTGAACAACTTTATTAATGTTAATAGGAGTTATGCACACATCAATGGGAGAATACATTCCTTGGGTTTAGAGGAGCTTCAATTAATTATCTGTATTAAGCAACGTAAAATGCTTTATAAGTTTCTTTCAAGTAATGAGACACCACCCCAGAAGTATTGAAAAGGAGGCACAGATCCTGGTGCTAGGCAGGGAAGGTGGGGGCTAAGCAAGGGGTCCTGGAGATCTGGGGTTGCGGAGGGGTGCAACAGGAGGCACAAGGCACAGTGTCCTGTGGGAACAACACAAGAAAAAGTGCATCTCACGGGTCCCTGCAGCTGGGCTCCCCAAATCTGTCACCTCACAGTCCATGTTTCAAGTGCATGAGTGTTGCTCGCTAACTTCCAAAAATACTACGGCAAAGATGAGAGTTTAAGCTGCAGGGACGATGCAGCAGAATTCCTAATCAGTAGGTCACCAGCTCTGCAGCAGCACAGACCCTGCTGGCTTTCTGGAAGCCCAGCTCTGGGTCTCACCCTTTCCTGTCCAGGCCTGAGGTGGCTCAGTACCAGATCACGGTACTGTGGGATGCCATGGGGGCTGCACAGCTCATCTAAGCGACAAATGCCAAATGCCAAGATTTGAAAGGAGAACTGATCAAAAATTCACTCTAGGGCTGGAGAGATGGCTAAGTGGTTAAGGTGCTTGCCTGTGAAGCCTAAGGACCCGGGTTCGATTCCCCAGTACCCATGTAAAGCCACATGCACAAGGGGATGCATGCGTCTGGAGTTTGTTTGCAGTGACTAGAGGGCCTGGTGTGCCCATTCTCTGTCTCTCATAAATAAATAAAATAAAACAAAAACTTAATCTAACAATCTCTTCCATACACTCGTTGGTATTTCTACACTTAGGTCTCCTTGCATTCCATTCTGATGTTTTACAGATAGCAAAAATGACCTTGGCCAACAATAACAAGATCACTGATGTGGAAGGCCACACATGTGCACAGTGGTAAGAGATCTGGACACTCTGGGATCCCACTCCCCCCAAGGCCAGCACTGCAAGTGGTCAGGCAGCAGTGTGGCCAGCTCTCCAATGTTTGGCTCATTTGGTAATTAGGCAGAATTAGAGTGCTTTGAATTTAAAGTGGACCACCGTTAGATAACTTAGTGTAAACATTCTCCACCAGGGGAAGATCTCAGTGTAACAAGTGAGTAGACAAGACACAAGGTTCTGGGTAGGGGTCCACGAAGAGAACAAGTAAGGATCAGAAGCTGGCACAGCATTTAAAGAACTTGGAGCCTGGCTTAGCCTACTTGGAAGATAAATCATGCATCCCACTTCACCTAGTGAGAAAACACTTAACCAACCACTAGCCACTTACCAAAGACAGACTTGTAGTAAGTCTTGAAGAAAGTGTACAAAATTCCTAGATTTCTCAATCATATACATTAGCTAGAAAATCACAAAGTCTTCTACTAAAAGATGACCAGAAACCAGCTAAAGTTCTTCTAAAAGAAATCTAGAGATGAAGCAGCTTTGCTGTCTATCAGCTTTTCCACTTAACCCTAACCCTAAGAGCCCACCACTTGGAGAACTGTCTGCAGGGTCCTCCACCTGCTTCCCACTAAGCCATCTGAGGGCACACTTCCAGCCTCTTAGCTCTTGGCTTCCTAACTAAGTCCTTTTTTTTAAGGATTGTCCAAATTGTGTTTTGCAGGGGGCACACTGATTTGGCTCACACGAAAGTACTGATTCAATTATCAAATAGGTGGGCTTCACTGAAAGTTTGTTTTTCAAACCATGCTAATTGGAGAGGGGGTATGTGTGTGTGGGCATGCTCACACCATGGTACACGTGTGTGTGTGGTGTGTATGTGGGCATGTTCACACAATGGTGCACATGTGTGTGGAATGGTGGGTGGTGTGGGGGGGTATGCTCACACCACAGTGCATATGTGTATGTGTGGAGAGGTGGGTGGTAAGTTTGTGGGCATGCTCACACTATGGTGCACATGTGTACAGAGTGGTGGGTGGTATGGGGGGCATGCTCACACCACGGTGCACACATGGAAGTCAGAGGACAACCTGGAGGTGTGGGTCAGCCTTGCCCTGTAGTGTGGAGACAGTGTCTCTCTTGTGTGCTGCTGTGAATACCAGATCAGAGAAGCTGGCCTTGAGCTTCAGGATGTTCCCAGCCTGCCTCCCACTGCCACAGGCATGCATCCAGCTTTATATGGTCCTGGGATCTCCTCTCCAGTCACTGGGTTTGCACAGCAAGTGTTTTTAACCACTGAGCCATCTCCCCCAGCCCCAAACCATGAATGAGAGGTGGTTTTATCGTACAACTTTTAAAAAATCAAGACATAGCATTAGTAAATATCCACTGTAATTAAGGGATATAAAGTACAGAGTCTATTGGATCCTGGTCTGTTTCATTAATCATATATCCTCATCTGTTTAGTTTCACATTCTGTTTCATAGTCTCCAATTTGTTGAGACAAGCTGAGTTAATTACTATTAAGGTCACAGAAGGAAAAACATTTCAGAATGTTCTGAGCCCGTGACCTCTGGAGTAAGTGGGAAACAGGCCAGAGATAAAAGTTAATATAAGATCCAAAATAATGAGATGTCTTTGGCTGTTTAATACATCACTCCTGAGATAGATAGATAGATAGATAGATAGATAGATAGATGATTAATAGATAGGCAAATAGATATGGGGAAGAGGGAGAGGAAGGAAGGAGAAACGAAGGGAAGGAAAGAGAAGAGAAAAAACTTGCCAAGGATAATTTCATATCCACAGTCTAGTCCAAGGTAGCGTCTCTGATGAAATGATGTGTGAATGCCAATGAATTCCATGCCCCAAAGCAGCCACGCTACATCAACATTGGATAGTTCACTCTTCAAGGAAATAGCAGAAAATATCCATCAGGTCAGGAATGGGCCAACCACAGGAGCAGACAGCCAGAGGAGCGCCCCCATGAGCGACCATTTCCCTCCCTCTTGGGAGTTCCCCACGTGCTAAGTTACTGAGCAGATGGAACCATGTGGACACAGCTACTGGTTTCACTGAAGTTTTCTCATCCTCAAATCCACAGTTTATGTCAAAAGCTGCTAAAGTAAACCAAATAAACTTTAAAAGAACATTTCATTCCTGTGAATTTAAGAGCCAAGCAGAAACATTACTTAAGGCTTTGGGGAGAGCAAGACAAAATCCGGCTCTAGGTTGCACCCATAGAAGGGGCCCTGGTGCCAGGAGGAACTGGGGTAGCAACTTCCCCTGAAGAAGCCACCTTCCTCCTCTGTCCCTGAGCAGTCCCTTTTTCTCAGCTGGACACCAGACAGAATGACTGTCACCTTCCTGTCCAGGCAGGATTGGGACACCACTGGAAAGCTACAGAACCTCTTCTGCAAACCCCAAGTTTCTCTCATCTAACCGACCACCTAGGTTTGGAAAACATGAGTTAGCATAACCATAAATTTTGGTCCCTAGTCTATGTTAATTAGGATATAAAAATTTCCCAGCCTCTTGTTAACAAGGGCCTACCTAGGCAGTACTTGCCGCAACAGAAACAGAAACAAGGGTGGGCTGTGACCACAGTGGGTACTGCACCGTCGCATGGAAACTTGGACTGAGTAGAAAGCCTGCCTCTGCTCTTGGTTCCCGGCCACATTGCCTCATTATAAAACAAAGATGGTAGGTTCTGCCAGGCTTCCTGGCTCCATCCTAGCCCAGAGAGAGCCTCCAGGAGCCCCTGGCAGCCTGTGTCATGTGCCTGGAGGGAGGGCCTCACCTCTACTGATGGTCCTTTCTTCCATTGGAGAGAAACACCGGATGGCTCCATGTGCAGTTTGGTCCTACAGTACATTCTCCACGGGTGGTCAAAGACTCAGGACACCAACTTCTCCACTAAGAGGCTGCCAACCACAGCCCCTCTTAGCCTGGGCTTTCCATCACCAAAGTTCTCTCTGAACTTCCAACTGTCAGGAGCACAGCCACTGTGAACACCATTAGATGAAATCTGATGTCATTTCAGACATACAATGTGGGACATACTTTTATTTTTAAAAAAATGACTCATTGTGAATCTGAAATTCAAACTTAACTGGGCAGCCTGTATGTCTCGGTCGCATCTGGCAATCTACACATGCTAGAGGTTGGTGCTCTGTGCCAGGCTACCCACTCCCCATGCCCAGGCCAAGTGTCATTGTTTGGCTGCTGGGACCAAGGAACAAGGGTCTATGGGGTTAAACTCCTTTCTCCTCAGTCCTTTCCACCTCCTCCCACGGCCCCATCGGGTCCTTCTGTTGGCATCATGCCATCACCTACGTGGGTCTCCCCCTCCTCCTGGCCATGTTCTGAGCCACAGCCCTCTTCCCCCACCCAACAGTTTGTCACACTCAATTCGCACGGATGTGCCGTTCATCACTTCAAGAGTCATCCGGCCCCCTCTGAAGCAACTGCCTTTTTTTTAAAGGTCATTTAAAACCTCAAATTAAAATGATTGAATTACAGACTTTCTAAATACTCAAATGAAGACAAAGAAAAGTAGGCCATGTTAAAGGAAAGCAGGGCAAGGCTGGTGCTGCGCTGCTCAGGGTTGGCCCTCACCATGAGCCCTCCAAGTCTCTGCTTTACGTTCTTGTTATTCTTACCACCTCAA
>PVHP010049153.1:0-12555 GCA_004024765.1 Zapus hudsonius
ATCAAAATCTGGTATCTCCCACAACTGCTCTCCACCTCATTGAGACACTCAACCTCGAGCTGGCCAACGAGCCCCATGGTTCCCCATTTCCGTCTCCCCAGCACTCAAATTACAGGCCCTGACCACCATGCCAGGCGTCTGATGTGTGTGCTGGGATCCAAGCACATTCCCCAAGGGGCCATCACTGCACCTATAAATCTTGGGTTAACCTGATGCTCTTCTTTGTCTTTTTCTAATTTTCTCTGATGACAACGGCCCTGCTTCACGTCTTTTGACAAACAGCCCAGTCTGCGTGCACAGGCACCAGCCCAGGCTGCCTGTGGAAGCCCGTTTCCTTTACCTTTATTTTTCCTTTCTCTTCTCTGGGACAATTGAGAGAAAGTGTACCATGGGTACACTGTGAATTAATGGCCACGTTGCCCTTGCTGCAGTGGTGGGACGTCGGTGGTCGTCCATGGATCGCATACTCCATTGCAGCCTCAGAAGGTTCAATCAAGGCTTGGCTGGTGGCCCAGAGAAAATCTGAACATGAGCTGGATTCTCAGTCAGCCTTGGCAGTGGGGAGGACATGGCTGATCACTAATCCCTCAGGCAGATTTAGAGTCCCAGCCTGATCTGCTGAGATGTTTCAAGAGGCTGCAGTGACGTAAGGGTCAGCAGGGCTGCAGACTTAATGCCTTGCACATGCCCTCCCCAGCCTGCCTCTTTGCCTCTGCCCCCTCTCTCTTCCTCCGCCATCACCTCCATCCCCCTGCCTCCCCCTCTCCCTCAGTTGTTGGAATGAGGCCGTTACTCTTTCCTCTTTCCAAACTGTATTGCCCCATTATTGTAAATTACTGAAGATGCCTACGTTTGAAGTGGACGTTTAAGCCTGTCAGGAAATTTCATCTTCAAAGTCCGTATGTTTGTTCAAAAACCCCTCATGTGTCACCGCTCCTTGACAGGGTTTCCAAGCACCTCCAAACCTGGAACGAAAAGCTGGTGGGGAGGCCCTTCAAGGACGTGGCAGGAGTTTCCATCCTGGTCACTTTGCAACCTGTTTTTTTTAAAAAAAAAAAAAAAACACCCAAACAACCTGTTATAGAGGAAACAGAGTTGACAGAATGGATTGTAGTAAAAGGGAATTTATTGGGGGAGCTTACGACAGTCCAACAATAGCAGTCTGCGGGCCCACAGCTGAAGGAACCAGTAGCTGTTCAGTCCACGTGGCTGGAGGCCTCAGCAGTCCCAATCCAGCCCAGAAGGCCTGATGGCTCCCTGGGGAGCGGCTGCTCTTCAGTCCATGATGTGAGGCTGAGGAAACTGGGTTCTGATGTCCAGGAAGGGTGGGGGAGAGCAGGATGCAAATGCAAGTCACGAACAAGCACCAGCAGCCAACAAGCAGGGAGACCAGGAGAGAATTTCTTCCCCTTTATATAGCCTTAGGGTGGGGTCCCTTAACCCCATCCCAGACTTAATGGCTTCCTGCACTGCCCACACAGGAAAAGATGTTCACTTCTAGCTCCTTTGAGCTTCTTTACATCCTGCCCCCTACTGAGAGGCTGCCTTCCTGTGAACATCCTCAGAGACCCACCCAAGATTACTTGAAAGGTCAAGTTGACATCAAAACTTAACCATCACACAACCAAAGCACCCGTAGACTCTCGTCAGGTGGGATCTTTGGTGCTCGCTGTACCGCTTAACCCTGTAAGGCTCAGAATTCAGGAGCTTCTGCAAAAACAAACAACCAATGCCACTGTCCTTAAGGCAGCCAGGCTGGAATGCAGAGCTGGACACCAGGTCTTCTGGGCTCCAGCGTCCAGCCAAGCCTACAGGAGCAGCACCTGGAAATGGTTTCCAGAAGTCCCCTTACACCTGAGCAATGTCAGGATGCTCACCTCTGCCAGGTGAAGCAGACAATAAGTCATCTCAAAAACTCCAAGAGAAGTAGGGAGCTGGGGAGAAGGATCAGTGGCTAAGTGCTTGTCCTGTAAGCATGGGGACCCGAGTTCATAACAAGCACCCACATAAAAATGCCAGTCATGGGAGTGGGCACCTGCCACCCAGCACTGGGAAGGAAGACACAAGAGGATCCCTGGGGCTTGCTGGCTAGCTGGTATAGCAGAATGGCAGAGTTCTAGGTTCAGCAAGAGACCCTGTCTCTCAGGGGGAGAGAGAGAGAGAGGAAGATATCCAACTCAACCTCAGGTCTCCATATGCACATAAACACACATGCACCTTACATGTACCTCCACCTCACACATGTGTACCTACACTCATTTGAACACACATACACACAACACACATATCCATATGCAAAAAAGTAAAAATTTTCCCTTAAAAACTCATATCATCAGAATGTACATGGTGGTGCCCCAGGAGCTAGAGGAGGAGAAACTGCTTGGACATGTCGGTATTTCCGCATTGCTGTAACAGCCTGAGAGGAAAGACTGATCAGGACTCACGGTTTCAGAGGGTGTCGTCCACCATGGCAAGCAAGGAAGGGCAGAGTGGCAGTCCGTGGCGGTGGGAATGTGGTGAAGGCTCTTCACATGGCAGAGGACCAGGAAGCAGAACCAGGAGCTAGGTGGAACATCCAAAAGCCTCCCCCAGTGACCCACTTCCGCCAACCAGGCCCCACTTCTTAAACGTTCCACAGCCTCCCAAAGTAGTGCCACCAGCTAGGGAGCCTGCGGGGAAGTTTCAGATTCAACTATGGCAGTGGGTGAGGCAGCATCACACGGCAAAGGTGCTTCACAGCTCTTGTGTGGTATGTGATCGAAGCTCAGCCAACTGCTGTGAGATCGTTACAAGTCTTCTCCCTCTGGCTTGCAAGGCACTAGCAACGGTCACACGGGTTGCAAGGCTTTGGCTCCCACAGAGCGTCCCCACACCTGCCTCTCAGCCTCTGTGTGGACTGAGCTGCTGCAGGGCTCAAAATGAAGTGGATTTTGTAAACACTCTGTATTATTTATGATTAATAAAGGAATGATAGCTTATTGTAAATATATATTATATATATGTAATCATAAGGGAAATATAATCGAGATGACCTTTTCCATTTTGGTGTGTGGCCATCTGACCCTTCTCATCTCTGTTGGCCTTAGAGTGTTGGCCAGTCAATCTCCTCATTTTAATCTCTCCTGCCCTTGGCCTCTGACCCTGGAGGTGAAGAAACTCAGGACTTCCTCCTCTTGACCTCTTGGGGAGTGATTCCTGGGTGGGGGTGGGGGTTGGAAGGTCAGTGAGCACCTGCCATAGGGATTTGCTTGAGAGACAGAGAGGTGGGATTTGTCTTTCTGGGCTTGGGTTACCTCAAGCAGTATAATTCTTTCTAATTTCATCCGTTTTCCTGAAATTTTCATAGCTTCATCTTTCTTGACAGCTGAGCAAAACCCCGTTGTAGATAAGCCACATTTTCATTCTCCAGTCATCAGTTGATGGACATTTAGATTGATTCCATTTCCAAGCTCTCAGGAACAGAGCAGCAATGATGGGTGTGAGACTGCGTGGAGCTATGATTCCAGAGAGGAGCCCATGAGAGGGAAATAAGAAGTGGCAAGAACTGGGGAGAAAGGACAAAAGGAAGCATGTAATATAAAAGCAGGAAGGAGGCTGAGTTGGGAGGGGCAAAGGGGTTGGGGGAAAAGAAGAAAAGAGAGGGGAAGGGAAACAAGAATTTTGTTTGAAAATATAATGAAACCTAATTCTATGTAGGCTAATGATTTTTTTAAATAAAATACATTTAAAAACCTTGGGTTTTCTGTTTCTTCCTTTGTCTTCAGATTTGGCTAAAACAGTCAATCCCAGGCATTCATCTCCTAGAGGATCTGTTTATTTCCCCTTCTTTTGGCATGACTCGTGTGTGTGTGTGTGTGTGTGTGTGTGTGTGTGTGTGTGTGTGAGAGAGAGAGAGAGAGAGAGAGAGAGAGAGAGAGACAGAGCACGCTGAAAGGGAAGTGATGTCTGCAGTAACACTTGAACCCGATTCCTGCAAAGCATTTCGGAGAGAAGCGTGCCTCATTTCCCCTGATGGGAAGCTGCATGTCGCCTACCAGCCAGATAGATTGGGCTGAGCTGTGAACTCAGTAAGCACACAGTTCAGTTGAAAGGAGCAATGTGATGGTTAGGTTTGTTGTCAACTTGATCTTTTTAATCATCTTGGGTGGGTCTCTGAGGATGTTTACAGGAAGGCAGCCTCTCAGTAGGGGGCAGGATGTAAAGAAGCTCAAAGAAGCTAGAAGTAAACATACTTTCCTGTGTGTGCAGGGCAGGAAGGAATTTCCAGAGATTCAGGAAGCCATTAAGTCTGGGATAGGGTTGCAAGACCCCACCCGAAGCCTATATAAAGGGGAAGAAATTCTCTCCTTGCCCCTCCTGCCTGTTCCCTGTAAGTGATGGATTTTTCTCTCTGCTCAGACCTGTGAAAGAGGACTAGTCTCCTTCACTGTTACGGAACTTCCCCTCAATCTGCAGTTTCAATAAATACTTTCCTCCCCCCCCCAATTGTGCCTGGTTTGAAGATTCATCCCAGTGGCGTGTGGCTGACTACGACAAGCTGCTCTCTGCAGACTAAGTTGGGGACATCCATGTGTGTGATGCTGACCCTGAGGGCCCTGTGGCACACATGACAGGCAGCCCCATCACCTGCTCAGCATGACAGACCCGGGCCCAAATCCCAGCCAACCCCTCTTTTCAGCTTTCACTCCAAACCAGAGTGAGACCCTTCAGAGTCCCCTGTCCCCAAGGGCATCTGATGGGATCCGTCCCTCACGGTCCAGTGGTAAGCCGCTTTTCGCTAGCACTGATCATGGAATGGCTAGGTCAGATAGCTCTCTGGTGCTCTAAAAGGGGAAAGACTGATTTGGGCTTATAGTTTCAGAGGGTTTCAGTCCATTATGGCAGGGAAGGAGGGCAGAGTGCCTCAGCTCATGGCTGTTGAGGGCTATGGGTGGGGACCAGGAAGCAGAGATCCCAGCAGGAACCTAAGCCAGAGCCCCAGCCCTTGACTATGCTGGGCCCGGATGGAAACCAGGTCTCCTGCAGCGCTGGCAGCAAAGGAGGAAGAGGCTCTGTTTGCACAGGAGGCTTTAGCAGCCTGGTTTGTCTCTTCCCAACCTCCACCTAAGCTTGGTACCCCGGCTTCCCAACACAAACGGATTTCATCTGAAGGCCATAGCTCTGCATGTCTACATGCTCAGCATAGGAAGTCACCGGATTCCCCTTTTTGACAGGAATACTATTCATAAAAGGACACAGTGTTTAATGATTATGTCTCACCTACAAACTTCGCCATCATTAAATGACGGGTTGTTGCTCCTGTTTAGGGGATGATGACAAGGAAAACGTTTCTACGTATTTGTTACAAACTATTCTTTCAAATATTCTCAACCCACAGTAGGTTGGAGCCACAGATGCAAAATGCAATGATACGGAAGGTGCCCGGTCTATACAGATGTGACCATAAAAATAAAGCAATTGTCAATGTTCAACTCAAATGTTTCTAAAAAGAAGTACAAGATTAGACAAAATAGAGCCAGAGAGATAGTTCAGCAGTTAAGGTGCTTTCCTGCAAATCCTAAAGACCAGGGTTCTATTCCCCAGTGCCCACATAAAGCCAGATGCGCAAAGTGGTGCATGTATCTGGAGTTTGTTTGCAGCAGCTGGAGGCCCTGGTGTGCCCATTCTCTCTCTCTCTCTCTCTCTCTCTCTCTCTCTCTCTCTCTCTCTCTCTCTCTCTTCTCTCTCTCTCTCTCCTATCTCTCTCTTTGCTTACAAATAAATATTTTTTAAATTAGCCCAAATACAGAAATTTAATCAGTTAATTTTCAAAGCAGAAATTGTTGCATAAAGAAGAAAAAAATGGTGGGCCCAATGGATAAAAATAAAGGGAGATTTTTAAAAATTCAACCAAATAGACAACTCCCTAGCTATTCTCTTTTTACATTTTTATCGGTATGTATTCATTGTACAAATCAGGGAGGTTCCTAATGGCCTTTTTGTTCAAGTACCCTGACCATATTAATTTCTCACTTCCCTCTCCTGCCCCCTTCCCCTGGGAGTCCCCTTTCTCTTCCCAAACGGTCCCCCTTCTTTCTATTGTCATGTCATATGTGTTCCTCCTCCAACAGAAAACATGGTATTTGTCTTTCTGAGTCTGGCTCGTTTAGCTTTACTATGATGGCCTCCAATTCCATATACCTTCCTTCAAATGGCATAGTTTCATTTTCTCACTGAGAGGCAGAAATACAAAATTGTAATAAGATGCATGTATATTTGGAAACCTAGATGAAAGAAGTTTACGAGAAAAGTACAGTATGCCAAAATGGACCTTTTAGAGCCAGAAAGCCTGACCAAGCGAAGTCCTCAAAAAGAAAGAGAGAAAGTAAAGCGTTCCTTTCAAAAGAACCAGACCCTGCTGATTTTCCAGGACGTATATAAAACCTTTAGAGACAAGACAGTTGAGACTGGGTAAGTGGCTCTGGGGCAAGGTGGCCAGACACAGACACGAAGGCCTGCTTTACCCCAAGTGCAATGCCCAGCACCCACGTAAGCAGCCAGAGGTGGCTATGCATATCTATGACCCCAGGGGAAAAGATGCAAGAATCACTGGTCAGTCAACCTGATGGAAAAATGGCAGCTCCAGATTCAGTGAGGATGCTGTGTCCAGAGAACACACAGAAGGGTGAGAGGAGGAGATGCCTCTGCATATGTGCAGAGAGCACATGCATCTGTATGCACACACACACACACACACACACACACACACACACACACACACGCCTTATTTGTGGATATCAACTCAAATACCTGAACATCGTATTAGTGAGCAGAACCAAGACCACTTAGGTTAACCAAGACCTGAATTTCTTCTGAATTTAAATTTGAGGGAACAGATCAACCTCATTGAGGCATTTTGCCTTAAAGGAGTAAAAGGAAGTTACTAGCTCTGCCCACCCAAACTCCCTGGGCACAAAGGATGCCCAGGGGCAGGAAGAATTCCTCTGGCTCCAGCTACTGCGTCTCGATAAAAGCAAAGAGATCACTTGGAGAAGAGGCCATTTCTATGACTGGAGCCAAAATGTCCAGGATGAGCTTGGAGCGTCCTGTGACCACCCATCAACATCCACTCACGAGGGTCAGCAGAGGCTCCGCCAACCCAAGGTCAGACAGCTCAAACCTCCATGATAGAGTCACGAAATGGACTAGAACCCTCCAGGGCATCTCCAGCTGAGTTCTCATTTAAGCTCACTGGTCAGCTTTGGTGGACTCTGGTTAATGAACTCATTGTTGTACAAACGAATCGAGAAAAAGAAGCAGGTATCCACACCACTTTTCCTACAGGAGTTCTTCATGAGAGTAACTGGAGGGCTCTCCGTGTATATATTCCAACTCATTAAGACAGAGTGAGAAGACGATCACTTCGCAGCCCTCATGAAACTGTGGCTCTGGCAGTGACCGACCAAGCTCTAGTGTCACAGAGGGACCAGCAGAGTAGGCGTCTGTATCAGAGGACACACAGCACCTGTGAGGGATTCCTGGCAAAAGGCCACCTGGGAGACCTGAGGTCAGTCTACACCTTCCAGCCTCCGTCAGGCTGCTTGAAGGGCCGTCTTGCTTTTTATGCTTCTCTGCTTGCTGACTCTAAGGGGCAATGAATGTGGCCACACTTGACAGAAACAATGAGATGCATAGCTGGATTTCAAAGAGACAGAGAAATCCTGTCAGCGTTTCCAGATGAAGGAAACCCATCCTCCCCAGAGTCCACAGCTAGTTAACAGAAGACCCAGATGTTAAAACTAGAACGGTTTTTATTCATGTTTTCTTAATAATGAGAGTTTCTCAGGACTTTTCAGCTGACTAGAAACTTAATAGTCTTGGGTTCTTTGCTTTCTGTAATGAGAATTATCATGAAATCAAAACCAAATTACATCCATAATTTTGTGAATTTGACATTTTCTTTATAGCTCTTCAAATCCCATTTTCTGAAGAATAATCCACATTTGTCTTGCAAACCCTTGCTGTGTAGGGAAAAAAAAAAAACACACCAAACAAGACAAAAACCAAACCTTTGAAGCATGTGTGTTGCCCTTAAAGCAAACAACTCTGGTCGGGGCCGCAGTCATGGAAAGTCCCGGCATCTTGGCCAAGGCGTAACTCACACACATCTGAAGACGTTTACTTAAAAGTTTTCCCCAAAGTTGTCTCCTACTGGTTGATATCTTCAACATGTCTGAGTTTTAGCAGTTGTGGACCTCAGCATTACGTAGGACTTGAGAGGGGGGGATCTGAGGTGAATGAGTTCCCTTTCTGAGATGCTCCATATGCCCTTGTTTTCTGGGACTTTGCATAAGCGGCAGATGGCCTGAAACACCTGCTGTTGTTCTCCCTGACTCTTAGCATGTGTGGGAGACGCATTCTGGGTGCTGGTTCCTGGAGTGAACTATGACCTTCTCCATTCACCCCAGGACAGAGCTTTGGCTGTAGACTTGGTTTGGCCAAGTTCAGGGAGGGAGCTGAGAGTGCCCTCGGAGACTCTTCTCCATCTCATGAGGGGACAGCAGTGGCCCAGACTACAACATGCCAGAAATCACAGCGTCTGGGGATGGAGTGATAGGATTTTCTGAAATTGTCGAGCTGCTTGGGGAACTCTTCAACTTTCTTTTCTCTGCCCTAACTTGTCAAGGAAGTCACTGAAGCTTTGTCGACCATGTGTCCGGAGAGCACTGGACTGGGAGGGAACGGTCCCCACAGTAGTGACACGCATAGCTGTAGAGGTGAGCAGACATGGGTCTGAATGTATCGCTTTCTTCTCCTTCAGTGAAGCCTCAAGACAAATTGAATTCCTTGCGGTTTATCTTCTTTATCTTTTTTAAAAATATATATTTTATTTATTCATTTTCAAGCAGAGATACAGAGAGAGAGAGAGAGAGAGAGAGAGAGAGAGAGAGAGAGAACACCAGGGCCACCACCTTGTGGGTTTGGCTTATGTGGGTCCTGGGGAATTGAACCCAGGGCCTTAGGCACTGGAGGCAAGTGCCTTAACCGCTGAGCCATCTCTCCAGCCCTCTTCTTTATCTTAAAAAGTGAAATATGCCGAGTTTTCTCTTCCACTTTGCAGAGGTTTTTAACATCTGACTCACATGGTTTCAAGATCTTGTTTATGAACTAAGTTCTATATGACGAAACTTTCTAAGCCTGGGCAAGAGCTGCCTTAGGCAGGAAAGGTAGGTTGTTCACACTCATTTATTTTTTTTAATATTTAACTAATTAAATAATTAATTAACTTGAGAGAAAGAGGCAGATTGAGAGAATGGGCACGTCAGGGCTTCCAGCCACTGCAAATAAACTCCAGACACATGCTCTACCTTGGGCATCTGGCTTTATGTGGGTACTGGGGAATAGAACTCTGGTCCTTGTGCTTTGCAGGCAAATGCATTAACCACTATGCTATCTCTCCAGCCCCCAGATTCATTTCTTTTTTTAAAGGCTTTTAAAAAAATATTTTATTTATTCATTTTCAAGCAGAGAGAGAGAGAGAGAAAGAGAGAGAGAGTGCGCCAGGGCCACCACCTTGTAGGTCTGGCCCATGTGGGTCCTGGGGAATTGAACCCGGGGCCTTAGGCACTGGAAGCAAGTGCATTAACCACTTAGCCATCTCTCCAGCCCCCCAGATTCATTTCTGAGCAGCTCCCAGTACACTTGAGATTTCTCTACAGAGAGCCCAAGGAATCTGTCTTGCAGCTGGGAACATAAATGTTAAGCTACCTAGCCATTTAGCTTGCTTCAGCCTTGGCCTTTTTCTTTCCCCTGCAAGGACACTTGTCCAGCAATTCCCAGAACTCTCTGTCTCTTGGCTGCAGTTGTGATTGGCTGGACACCTTCCTCGGCTGTAAGTCACACAGGACTCTGCGTCTTCACATGGTTGTATGTCAGGTACAGTGGTCACAAGCTGGTCACTGTGCTCTGCCTCCCAGGGGCCATCCTGAGACACAGGTGCTAATGGACCTGTCACTCAAGCTCTCTGAAGGGGTAAACCCTGGACCAAAGCAGAGTCCACTGCTCAGATGGACAGGCCTCTACCCAAGGTGACAGCAACATGGACAGCAGGTGCCCCTGTCCCTGGCCTGTTGCCTGCCAAGCGGGCAGTGTCTATCCACTGAGCAGAAGGAAGCCCTGCCAAGAAACAGGGGCCAAGACACGGAGCCCTCGTGTTTGAAGGGTCACCTGGCAGAGCGACAGCTTCCGAGGAACCAGCAGATGTGACACATGGCAGCTTGTACCCCACACGAGCCACTCCATGGAGGAGCACCATCCACATGGTCCCCACGCACAGCGCTGTCGGCTTGTGTTTCACGGATGCCCCTCGTCCGTGGGTGGGCAGCCCTCTCCAAAGCGGCCCAGCGGGAGCCAGCTGCTCACCATTTAGGCCCCGAGTCAAGCGCAAGGCACAGTCATATCCACTTACATCCACACGTGATGGTTAGATGTGCAAATGACAGTTGTCAGGACAAAAGGTGGCCCAGAGCAATACTCCTGAGCTTTGGCCAGGCGAGCGCGGCGCCTCTGTGCTTCCTTCCCACAGTGGCCAGTGTCCTCCCAGGGCCTGTGGCTTCACAGAAAGCAGCCAGAATCCGAACAGCACAGCCTGGGTTCCCAGACAGTCGAGGCCTGCCTCGTCCTGCCTCTGGGTCCCTGTGGCTTGAAGGAGACACAGCTGTCTCGTTCCTGGGATAATGCAAGGTGCACTGTCAGGGACTCCATCCGGGTCTTCTGAGGATGCTCTTTATACTTACATGAAAAAGATTGGGAATTACAAGATGGCTTTGGGGTGACACACACCTTTAATCTTGTACTTGTTGGGGGGTTGAGGCAGGTAGGACAACGACTGTGAGGCCAGCCTGTGCTACAGAGGGAGTTCTGGCTCAGCCTGAGTTAGGGTAAGAACATGCTTCAGAAACAAAAATTAGACTCTTGTGGGCTTCTTTTCATTTCTTTTCTGTTGATCAACTTAAATATGTTTGTAAACTTCCCAAGAGAAGAGCTGGTCTTAGCCTGGCAGGCCTACTTTTCGTGTGTGTGTGTGTGTGTGTGTGTGTGTGTGTGTGTGTGTGTGTGTGTGTGTGTGCATAGAGCCCAGAGGACAACCTCAGATGTCTTTCTTCGGGAATTCTATTCATATTTTTTGAGACAGGGTCTCTTACTGGCCTGGAACTTGCCTAATCAGCCTGGACTGACTGGCCAGGGAACCCCAGGGATCTTCCTGTCTCTGCCTCCCCAGAGCTAGGATTATTAACACAACCCACCACAACTGGCTTTTTCTTTTAACATGGACTCTGGGGATTGAACTTGGGTCTTCATGTTTGCAAGACAAGCACTTTACCAACTGAGCCATCTCTCCAGCCCAGGCCTATTTTTCTCCAAATGCAGGTGAAGCAGGGCGAGGCCAGGCATGAAGGCCCTCCAGCAAATGCAGTACCACCGGCAGGAGACTGAATCACTTCTTTCATTCAACTAGTCTCTCTTTTATTTTGACATCTGTTGGGGTCAGCTTTCTAGTTGCTGCGCAGAAAGAACCCGAGCAAAAGCGGCTTGTGGAGGAATGGGTTTATTTGGCTTACGGACTTGAGGGGAGACTCCATCCTGGCAGGGAAAACGATGGCATGAGCAGAGGGCTGGACATCACCTCTGCCACAGCACTGCAAACAGCGGCAGGAAGGTGTGCCAAATACTGGCAAGGGGAAGCGGGCTTATAACCCCATAAGCCGCCCCCAACAACACAGCTTCATCGAGGTTGTAAAAACCAAACTGCCATCAGCTGAGGATCCATCTATCAGAACACATTCATTTGTTTGTGGGGGACACCTGGGTCAAACCATGACAATGTCATTGCTTTTCTTCCTACTCTGTAGGACTGGCAGCTCACATCAGCCACCGTGAGGGCGTGAATACTGTGATCTCACGTGTGTTCGGAAGAGAATACTGTCTGACCGCCTTCCCTCCTTTTGTCTTCCTCAAGGGTACCTGAGCTGTGATGGATACGTCTCACTTAGTGCTGAACACGCCACAGCACTTTGGTGCGTTTTGAGTCTCACCAGTGGTCACTAATACCTGAAAAGAGAAGCTTCTCTAACCACAAGAGAGAGTGGCATTAAAATATGGCATAAACTTAAGTGTTTCGAGGGAGTCTCGCGTCCCTAGACTTGCTGTGCCAAGTGAACAGAGCCTTCCTTCAGCCTCCTCCCCTCTCCCTGCACACCGCTGCTGTTCAGTGGTGGAAGGCTGTGTCCCTTGCCCGAATCACACGTCCCCTCTCTGCGGGCTTCTGTGGATGGTCTGACACCTCCAGCTGAGTAGAAAGACCTCTGCAGCCACAGTGTCACCCAACTCCAGGCACCTCTCTTGTTTTGCCCTAGTCTGGCTTCTTAGTTTCCAAGGACCTTCTGGCAGTGGCCGCTCACAACTTCCATGTGTCTGTCCCTGTCTGCTCATGGCTTTCAGACACCTGCCCTTTTACCCTGCATCCGGGAGCTGTTTCATGAGCTGGCTTCCATCACTAGCCTGTGAGGCATCCAT
>PVHP010049154.1:0-12271 GCA_004024765.1 Zapus hudsonius
TGGTAGTAAACAGGTAAGCGAGGTTGACCTTAGCCTGTCTACTCCCAAAGGTAATGTGAGTTCTGTTTTTACCTTGGGATAACAATGAGTAATTAGTAAGCATGGGGATTGTTACATGTTACTAATATGCCATTTTAAATTCCATCACCAAGCCTGGCATGTCCCTTCCCTAGTAAAAACGATACTGTGCCTTTATATAAACGTGTGTGTGTGTGTGTGTGTGTGTGTGTGTGTGTGTGTGTGTAGACAAGAGGACAACCTCCAATACCATCCTCAGCAATGCTACACTCTCCTTTTTGAGACAAAATCTCTAAGGGCTTCTAGTCCACTGGTTAGGTAAGCTAGCTGGCCAGCCACCTGCAGGAGCCCACCTGTTTCACAGGTATGCGACTCCATGCCAGGCATTCTGTGTGGGCATTAAACTCAGGTCCTCATGCTTTGTGAGGCAAGCATTGACTAAGCTATCTCCCCAGCACCATTTTTCTCCTTAGCCAACTAGAATTTTTCAGGCTGCTTAGAAAATTCTGAATAGATAAAATGTCCTTGTTGCCAATTCCCCAAAATGGCATTGGCAATTGTTAACCATACAATAGGTAATATTTTCTCTGAAATCCTCTCTCCAAAGCAGGACAGAAGACTAAAAGAAATATTTACAGGATGGGTGTCCATGTGCAGATTTACAGGGAAACACTATAACCATTCAAAACAAAACAGCAGCAAATTGTGCCCAGCCCTGCTGTTGGAGATTGTTTATAGCTTGTCCCTTGTTTCACAGATGTTTTTCATTGCTCGATGTCACAGGAGTCACAGCCGACACCTGTGAATACTCCAAAGTGTCAGACGTCTGTATGGGAATTCTTTTAAGGAAGGTTAATGACATTAATCCCATTTTACAGAAGGGAATAAAAGACAACTGGTTTACCACATTTCCCAGGTCAGATAGTAAATCAATGACTCATTAGCTTTCATTAGAATTTTCATTCCAGCCAATTTCACACTAAACTTCTTCCCTAAGGCACTTAACGACTATCAGGATTTTTCTGGCATTCACTTCTCAGGGACGCACATGTCGAGGAGCAGTTGAGTCCATAGATGAGGCTCCGTGCAAACAGCACAAGGCCTGTCTGGGAAGCAGGAAGTGAGTGTGCAGAGCCAGCCTGTGGAAAGTCGCTTCGGGTCAGTGTGGGGGCCTGTCCTAACAATAGTTTGCACTAGGGGTAGTTGGTGAGGGCTCTCTGGTGACCACTCTGCTTAATGTGTCATGGTCTCCGCTCAGAGGCAGCAGCCATAAAGCCCCACTTAGAAGATGAGAAAATTAAGACTTAGAAAGAGTCATATATGGACTATGGCTAATGTCCAGAAAGAGGATTTAAAAGTAGGTTATCTGAATCCAGAGGCCAAGGTCTCCATGACAAAGCCAGGGGTGATCAAAGCTTAGATGACATCAGAATCACCAGAAGACCTCTGGACATACAGATGCAGGGCACCCACCTAGAGTTTCTGACAACTCGCATTTCTAACGCTCTCCCAGGTGATAACGAGGCTGATGACTCAGACACCACACTTTGAGAACTTCTGCTCAGAGCATTACTTACTCCATGTTGAAATATTTGACTTGTTGTCACTGTTTTGAGCAGGGGTGGATGGGCCAGAGGGACTATGTTTAGGGATGAGTCAGGCAGCCATGTGATGGGTACCAGAGAGCAGGAAAAGAGCAGATCAGGGTTGGAGAGATGGCTCAGCGGTTAAGGTGCTTGCCTGCAAAGCCTGATGGTTTGATTCTAGATGCAGAAAGGGGCACATGCATCTGGAGTTCATTTGCAGTGGCTGGAGGCCCTGGTGCACCTGTTCTCTCTGTTTGTCTCTCTTCTCTCTACTTGCAAATAAATGAATAGAAGTATAGCAGATCAGGAGTAAGATGAGCCAGAAAGATGGTGCTGGACCTTCGGGCATCCTAGGCCTCTGCAGTAGATGGGGTGTCTGGACTGACCGAGGTAGAAGGTGTCCTCAGGTGTGACAGGGTGGCATCTGATTACGGTGAGATTATTAGACGCTCAGTGGCAACCGTAAGGCAACTGTATCATGCATTTCTACGTCTTGTTTCCTCAGAGCCTTCTGCCATTCACTCCCAGGAATTGTAGCTTTGATGGGTGAGATGTCCACAGTTTCCCTTTGTCCTCCCTCCTTGTGGGAAGCAAGGTCTCTAGTGGCATCTAGAACATCTTTCTCTCTCCTGAGACGCTGTTGTCTCAGGAAACTCCAGTTTCCTCACTGCCCCCCCCCCTTCAGTCGGGTTATGAAGTTCACACTCAGCCTGGGAAACTTGGTGGTTGAGTCTGTGGATTCTGTGTTTTACGGAAATCTATTTCAGGAATCTATTTTAAGTGACAAAGTATTCATATCTGTCAGAAGGGTGTTCAAAATGATTACTGACTTCTAGTTTAATCATGGGATTAGTGTTTTGAATTTTATATAATTTACTTTCCATATATAATGAATTTAGTTTTTTAAAAAGCCTTTAGCTGGGCATGGTGATACACACCTTTAATCCACCTTTATTTAAGATGATAACTTCTCTGAGGCAGAGGTAGGAGGCTTGCCATGAGTTCAAGGGCACCCTGAGATTACATAGTGAGTTCCAGGTCAGCCTGGGCTAGAGCAAGACCCTACCTCAAAAAAAATAGCATTTATAAATATGTACCTTGTACAGGACATTTATGCTTCAATTTAAAATGAACTACTTTGTGTTAAAATCTGTTTTTGTTTTTCAAGGTAGGAACTCATTCTAGCTCAAGCTGACCTGGAACTCACTCTGTAATCCCAGGCTGGCCTTGAACTCATGGAAGTCCTTATACCACAGCCTCTCAAGTGCCAAAATTAAAAGTGTATGCCATGATGCCTGGCTTTAAAATCTAATTTCAAACTCCATATTTATCTAAATCAAAATAATAGGCCAGATACAGTTTGCACACCTTTAATCCAAGCACTTGGGAGGCAGAGGTAGGAGGATCACTGTGAGTTCAAGGCCAGCGTGGGACTAGAATGAGTTCTGGGTCAGCCTGGGATAGAGTAAGATCCTATCTCAAAATAATAACAATAATAATGGGATAGATTAGCACAGAATAGGATATTCACTAATCTGCATGTATTCTTTTTGCACAGAGAAATCACACTTTTCCTTCCTCCCAGTAAGGGAAAGGCTTCCTCCATCCACCCGTCTATGTATCGCTCATCTTCTCCTTCACATCTGGCTCTTCCTACATTGTCATTGGCTGTCTCCTTGGATCTTATCCTTTGCTCCTTTCTTCCGACACTAACACTGTGCCTCATGACTCACTGTTTCCTTACATAGGAACTTCCTTGGTCTGCATCCATTTTTAAGACACTGGTGACCGAGAGGAGAGACATGGAAGGGAGGCCCTGTGTCCTGGTGTGCCCAGAAGGATAAGAAGGCTGTCCTCTCTGGGCTGTAATGCATTTATGCAGCTAGGGCTGAGGTTACTGAAGGTGGGCTACAGAAAGCAGCGAAGCCCCTCACCATCCCTGGGCCAGGTGAGCAAGGGGAAGTGATTCACTTGGAGTGGTCTCTTGGGACTTTGATGGGCTCAGTTATGAATGAAGCATCAGGTGAGAAGACTTTGGGGTTCCCAGGGACCAGGTGGCATATGAGGTCCTGCTCAGACAGATGTCTCTCCTGTCAGCAGCACCCCAGCCCCAGCTCCAAGCTCAGACCGTGGATAATAGCCCCCAACACTGTCCTGGTTTGCAGGGCAGAGACCCAGATGAATATTGAGGCCGGACTGCTTCTCACTTGGCACTGTCATTCTGGGGTGAGATCATGGCCAAGCTCGTTCACCTCTTTCTATTCACTATATTCGCACAAATGAGGACTGTGTGAGCAAAATAGAGCCAAGTCCATGGTTATTGTGAGGACTGAAGGAAACAATGTATGCGAATCCCATAAAAGCACTTTGGACACACAGTAACTGCTCTTTATGGACCATAGGCCCTTCCTGTACATATTGTATCATGTATGTGCTTGTGTTTACATATATATTCTAGAAAGCTGTACTCAATACTACTATTTACGTAAACCCATGTTCATTTCCTTTGTTCTTGCCATTATCAAGAAAATAAACACTATGATCCCAGCGTATTCTAGGTACAGAGTTCTAACGGTCAGCTGTCCTCACAGTATGAAAGGGCATTTCAGCAAATTTTATAATAGGAGGCCACAGGCTCTCCTGAAAGACTAGATGATGACTAAGACAGTGAATATTTCTAGCTATTTCTACTTAAATGTTAAGTGCTTTGATCCCAAAGAATATGCCAGAATTTTGTTCAAACCTTTGCTTGTCTATTCACAATGCCTTTGCTGCGATGAATAATACCTTGTCTGAAGAAAGCCCAGAGGGCTTCTGGGTCTGCATCCAACAGTTGTTAATCTTCTAAGCAGGTGGCTAAGACCCTGGTAGAGCAAAGGAACCTCAAACGAGGAAGCCATGGCTATCAATGTCCCTCCGATGGTCGAAGGCAGGAAATAATTGCTAGCAGCCTTATCTCTGACCCTCTTCACTTCACCGAGCTCTCATGCTGAGATTCATGGACCACGGATTGTTCTTTTTAACAAAATCTCTTTCAGGCTCTACTGGAAACTCAATATAGCAGGTGAATGGGGGCCAGACACAAATAGAAGCCTGTGGGCTCGAGAGCTTCAAACGAGACGCTTAGGGCGGCTCTGTCCCCGATCTGCTGCCTTTGCCCAAATCCAGAAGAGGCTGTAGGCAGCAAGCATGCAGAAAGCCTGCAGAGCCTGGCGTTCCTATGGGAACCTGCAGCTGGGCAGGTTGCCCGGTCCCCAGCCCGTGTCTCACTTTATAAGATAGAGCAAGAGGTCCACCAGCAATGGGGCACCTGGGGATATTCATGGTAGGACCTGCATGACTAATTCTCCCAACATGGTACCCAGACTGAGTCCTCAGGGTACACACGCTTAAGAGTCTCATGACAAAGATGGAATCTGTCATGAGACTCTTAAAATGGATGTGGTGGTTTTGTGTGTGTGTGTATGTGTGTGTGTGCACACGTGCACCCATGCACCCATGTGTGTATAGGCATACGTCCATTTCTGTGCATGTGTGTTTGATCCGAGGAAGCCATCCCAAGAAACCCCACTCACTTTCTGATTGGGATACTGATCGTAGAACTCAAATCTAGGCTAAAACTACTTCCCTTAGATTCAAAATCCACTTCCCCCCTCCCTACCTTTGCCCTTGGCTTTAGTGGAAACTCTTGCTTGTGGAGGGAGTTCAGATGAGACTGTGAACACAGAAAAGCCAACACTACATGAAGCAAAGCTTCAAAAGGCTCGTGTTCAGAAGCTCAGATTCTAACCTGGAGCCTGGAAATTGAAATCCAAATGGTTAATGAGGGGCAAAGCCACAAGCACTCACTGCAGCCCGTGCTGGGGTGCTTGGAATCTCCAGCAGCAGAGGGAGGCGAAGCAGGGACCCCACAGTATGGGTTTATCTCATCTCTTCCCTTTGCCAGGAGGTGACTTCAGCAAACTGCCTGACCTGCTTTCACTTCGGTTTCCTCATGGAAAAAAAGATTCAGCACCCCCCAAACACACACTCTCCCCCAAACCCCTCCACACAAACCCACACACATACCCACCCCAAACCCCTCAACACCCCCACACATTCCATACCCCCAAACCCCTCAACACCCCACACACCCCACACACCCCACACACACATCCCACATCCCCAAACCCCCCACACCCCACACCCCTTCGCACATACACAGACACCCACCCCCACACATTGGTTGCAAGGAACAGGAAATTAAAAGTTGCATGTGAAATTAATGTTACCATTCCAAAACTGTTCTCATTGACATTACCCCAGTTGAGATTTCCATGAGTTTTCTGCACGTACGAAGGCCCATCCAACTGAACCCTGAATGGGGTTTTGTATTTCCTATGTTCTCTAGGTCTCATATTATAGAGATCAAGACCCTTCCATAAGCTTGATCAAAGCAGGTTTGCTGCCTTCACCAAAGAAATGTGTCCTCAAAGCATGCACGTGGGTAGCAACTTCGCCTTGGTCAGCTATATCCACCATCACGCCTCATTTGCACCAGTGTCCCGAAGCATTCCCACGTAGACATCTTTACAACACAGGGGACCTGTGCAGTCACTGAAATCCCAGGCTGGGCAGTCTCAACAGCAAAGGAAAGTCATTTCTTCCCTCAAGGACATTTCGTTCTATGTGGGAGGGAGTAGCAATGTTTTAAAAATCAATTATGTAACATGAAAACGCAAAGGTGGGATTGAGGAGCAGAGGTGCACATTGGGTTTTCAATTTGAAAAAAGAGATGGCTGGGAAGGACTCACCCAGAAGGTGACCTAAGCAAAGATGTAGAGGAGAGACCTGCAGTAACCTGGAGAAGATTCTTCCAGGACACAGGAACACAAGAGTAAGTTCCCAGGGGAGTCTTGTCTGTGACTGTGAGGAGCACAGCCTGGGGCCTTGTGGAACAGACTGATGCTGGAACAGAGAAGACAAGGCAGAGAAAGAAGGGTCCGGGTCATGAGGGGCCTAGACCATCCGCAGGACCTCATCTTAACTGGTACTGATGCATGCCGTCACAGGGGATTGGATCACACTGGCTGAGGGATTCAAGACCAGGGAGGAAAAGAAGTCCATGTCTTCTTTTAAACCTAAGTTCTGGGGCTGAGGAGAAACTCAGTCAGTACAGTGCTGGCCCCACAAACATGAGGACCTGGATTGGGTCCCCAAGATCCCCATGGAAATGTCGGCAGTGGTGACAGCAGCACTGAGTAGTTGGTAGGTAGATACCAGGTCTGGCCAGCCTGCTGGTGTAGCCTACTTGGAGAGTTCCAGACCAGCGGCTCCTGCTCTGGAGTGGGCACTGTACATTGTACATCAAGGCTTCACTGGTATTAGGAGAAGTGACCACCAAGGTCTAGCATGCAGAGAGTCTTGGAGGTTGAGGTTGCACAGGGTCATCGAGGTCTATCATACAGAGGTTGTGATGGTTAGGTTTTGTTGTCAACTTGATCTTTTTAATTATCTTGGGTGGGTCTCTGAGGATGTTTACAGGAAGGCAGCCTCTCAGTAGGGGGCAAGATGTAAAGAAGCTCATAGAAGCTAGAAGTAAACATCCTTTCCTGTGTGGGCAGTGCAGGAAGGAAATTCCAGACACTCGGGAAGCCATTAAGTCTGGGGTAGAATTGCAAGACGCCACCCTAGTGCTAAATAAAAGTGAAAGGATTCTCTCCTTGCCCTCCTGCCTGATTGCTAATTTTTGTGTGTGGTGTTGGTGATAGGTTTCTCTCTCTGCTTGGACCTGTGAAAGAGGACCAGCCTCTTTCACTTTTGTGGGACTTCCCCTGGATCTGTAGCTTGAATTAATCGTTTCCTCCCATGAACTGTGCCTGGTTTGGATACGACAGAGAGTCATTGAGGCTTAACATGCATGAGGGTCTCAGAGCTCCTTGCACCAAATCCAGACATCCCCACTGGCACAGAAGGCAGGACAGGAGAGGTCTTAGTGAGAATCGTCTAAGCCTGAGATGCCCAACACTGAGAGAGGCCTCAGGCATATCAGCAGAGTGGGTTAAGAGGGCAGGGTAATGGCAGAAGTTTCTCCACAGGATGGATCCATCCATCATGGCAACATCCTGCCACTTTGTGATTTAGGATCTGACAGCCAAGAGTACACAATGGAGGGAGGAAAGCTTTGGTGGAGTGAGATGAGGCAAAAGCACAAAGAATAAAAAAAAACCGGGTCCCAGAAGTTTGGCCTGCCTGCACTTAAAACAAAAACAAAACAAAAAAAAAATGCTTGTAAATGTGTATCTTCCTCAGGGTGTTTCCAACGGTTTGTGAAGATCAATGTTAGCGTGTTCAAAGAGTTTAGGGAGTTTCAACCCTTCCCACTCAGACCTGCCTGTCATCAAGAACAAAGGAACATGGCATCCCTTACAGAGATCAGAAATCGTACAAAGGATCCCAGAGATCGAAAACCCACAAAGACGGCCTTTGGATTTTCTGCATCCAAAAAGGAGAAGAATGTGTGGGGCTCCCTGTGCGCCTCTACTTGCTGTTTTCATCTCCCACTGATAAAATTAATGTTGCCATGAATGTGATTTCCCATTAGCCTGAAGAAGTGGTTCAACGCTTGGGCTCAGAAAGACCTGCATTCAAATTCTACCATCTGTAAACTGCATATACTTGTCTATTGAGCTTTCAAAATCTCAGATTTCTCATCTAGAGGATTGTGATAGCTACTGGTCAAGGTCAACATGACTGGCTTTAAACAACCCTGGGGACACACTTGCGGGTGTGTTAGTTAAGGCCTTTTTAGAGAGGCTGAACCGAGATGGGTTGTGGCACACTGAGAAAAAGAAGAAAGATGGTTGAACACCAGGGTTTCTGTTGCTCCAATTCTGTCCAGAAGCGCGTGATCAGCCTCACACGCCACCACTCCCTCCACCGTGTATTTTAAAAACATATCCATTCTCCCAGATCCGTTCCTCTAGAGAACCTGGACTGATTCACATGGCAAAGAGGACCCAGGGACTGTGAGCTCTGGCCTTGTTTTCTTATGACATTGGCTTGCATACTTCAATGTTCCTCTTTCGTGAGGAACCAAGAACCTGAAAGATGGATGCAGATGGAGTTGGTTGACCTCAAGGTGTGTTAGGAGAGCAACAGACACATTCAGGCTTTGCCACTTGCTCTTAATGAAAGGTTGGCCGACTGTGCCCCATGGTTCACATCCCTCTTGCTCTCTGTTTCTGTGAGAGGTTTCATTGGCTCATGGCTACTCTGTGTACCCTGAGTGTCTGCTTTCACTCACACCAGAAGAGCAGTTCTTACAACACAGGACACATGTTTATTGCCTGGCCCTTTACAGAAAGAAAAGTTTGCAGATCTCTGTTCTAGAAGTACAAAAACGTGCTTTTATTCAAGTCACACTGTCCCAAGACTGTACAGATTATAAACTGATTTCCCCATGCAAAAATATGAAGGCTGTCTTCAGAGTGAAGCCCAAGGGTTTTAGCAGGTACCAATTGCTGTGTGAGGTGCCAGGTGTACAAAGCAGGTCCTTCCCCGTGAAGGAGCCACACGACCCCTGTGGGGACAGATGAGTGGGACTCGAGGATTGTGGAAGAGGTTCTGTGCCAATGATGAGAACAAAGAGCTGGGTGAGGCTGAGGCACCCATGTTGCTTCTTTCCTCCAAGTGGAGATCAGAGGTGACAGTTCAGTGGCCGTCCCTCACTGTCCCTCATACCTGTGAGGCTTCACTGACCAACTCTGGATCAGAAATCCCCCTCTGACTCTGCTAACAACACACAGGAAAGGATGGACTGCACAACAAATCTGAGTAGGGTCCCCTCTGCAGGTCTTTGTCAGAGTTATAGCGATATAGTTCCTTCTTGTGTGGTGGTAAAACAAATGGAAGGAGATGGATGAATGAGCACACATTTGGTCAGTACGAATCAGAGGCAAACACGAATCAGAATCATTCGAAGCAGGAACACAGTGGAGGAGTCTTCATTCATTCATTCATTCATTCAATCATTCAAGCACTCCATATTTACTACCAAACACAAGACAAATAATTCAAGGTGCTGTAGATCACATTGTAAGTTAGAAGGGCAAGTGCAATCTTCAAATGAATTCATCCAATTTTCTTTCTTGTTGAAGACGAACTGTCTTAGTTTGGATTCTTTAAAATAAAATAAAAAGACCATGAGCAAGGTGTGGTGGTGAATGCCTATGACCTCAGGAGAGGCAGGAGGAGAATTACAAGGTCGAGGCCAACCTGGACAACATAGCCAGACGTTGTCGTGTAAGCTGCTCCTGTGTAGTCTTCGGAGGTTCAGGGATGAGAAAGAAGAAAGGAGAGCAAATCTGAGTATGTTACATCACTGCTGTGGCCAACTGAGGCTGGTGCTTGTCTGTTCCCTTGGAGGGCATTGGATGTGCCTGAGAGTTCTCGCGATGAGGAGCAGGTGTGCTGGGTCCTCTGTATCATCACTTGATGAGGAGCAGTGGCAGGGGGTCCTCTGCGCCCGCACTTGTTCCTGGATGGCTGAGGATCGCCTGCTTGACAAGGAGCCTCCACTCCCTCCTCTCCCTTAGTTGACAGAAGGGAGAGCCTGGAAGTTTCCTAAGTGGCTTTCTGAGTAGGGTGAGGCACACAGTCACAGTGCCAAGGCCGTGCTGACACCAGAGGAGACCCAGTGAATAAATATGGAAGAAACAAACCATGAAGACAGTTAACAAGATTAAGAGTGTCTGGAGAGCAAGGTGGATGGGGGTGGGGGGTTATGGAGCAATGAAAGACCATAAAGACCCTGGGAAACATCCTCCTCAGAGCTCAGGAGTAAGTGCAGAGTGCTCCTGGCAGGATCCAAAGGGGTAAATGAGAAGCTGCCATGTTGAAGGGAAGCTAGGAAACAAAGCAAGAGCGTCGCTGAAGGAGGTTTGAGAGGAAGTAGAGACCAGCCACAAAGACCTGTTTTCCATGACAGGATCCTAGGCTCCTCCCTATGCATTGGCAGTTGCTGAGGCATCTGACAAAGATTTATAAAACAATCATCCTTGCTGTTTCTCTTTCTTCCCTTCCAGCCCTGGATAGTGTGAATGGATAACCAGAGCCAGAGCCAAACAAGGTTGTTTTCTCACTAGCTGAGGAGCATCACAGAGTGTCCTCAGGAGACCAGAAGTGGTGGCTGCCGCTGCCTGGCACAGGATACTAGGACAAGAATGGGAGGAGGGCTGATGACCTTGGGATGTCAGGGTGAGGAAGGCACCCATGTGAGAGAGAAAGTTGGCATGGAGTCAGATCTAAGCTTGAGAAGAAGGCCACTCATGAAGGGGTCAGTGGGATCAGAAGCCCAGGCGGGGGGAACAGGATGTGGACAGGGTAGCCAACACTGGGTCCCCACAGTCTCAGAAGGACATCTGAAAAGGAAGTCACCTGATATGGCAAAATTTGAGCATCAGCATCTTGATAAAGGGTGTCTATATAGCAAATGCGCACAGCTGGGGTGCATGCAAAACATAGAAGACTTTGCACTGTTGTAGCTCAGTGTGGAGTATGAGGAGAGCAAGAAAGCACTCACTGACAGAAGACAGATCAGGAAGGAGGCCATTCTCAATGTGTTCCTACACGTATGTACACTCAAAGTGTGTCCCATGGCATCACCTGCCAAGGAGAGGGCTGGGAGCGAGCACTTCCCTGTGAGGAACCTCGCAAGAACCACATCTTGACTCCCAAAGCCTATGCTGGAAGGAGGCAAGAGCTTGGTGAAGGGCGATTTTCAGGGCTGAGAGCAAGGAAAGTTCAAAGAGGAAAATAAGCCCCAAACATCTTCTGCCAGGACACGGAGAGCTACAGAGCAAAGGCTACACGTCAAAGGGACAGCTTGATGGCACTCCTGGGGGCCAGCCCAAGATAATCGGAGCATCAATAGAAATGACAGAAACAAAATCCCCGTCAGATAAAATGGCAACTGTAAACTTTCATGGAAATATCTGAAGAAATTTTAATCTGGCTAAGATATAGGAATATGTAGGTAACCTTCCAATACTTTTCCATAAGATATTTATTAATTGCTGACAAAAGAGTATGTGGAGAAGCCTGCCAGATACCACCTTCATCAAGTGCTCAGATTAAACAGCGGGACAATGGTCCAAACGGAAACGTGTTGAGATACAGTGAGAAGAACATGACGTCATTTGTGATGCTTCTCGCCAGAGATGCACAAGTAGAACCATTAGCAAACCTCCGATGTGACCATACTCCAAAATTACTGGCTTGTCACCTGCAGCTCATCTAGTGGAGACTCAGAAGTCATTCCAGATTAAAGAGATTAAGGAAACATGACACGTGAACGCCAGATCTGATTCCGAGTTGGATTCTTAGGCTATAAGGAATGTGATTAAGATAATTGGTGGAACTTAAATGGAGGTTAATAGTGGATGGTAGAATTGAATGATCATATATCGGAGATTATCTTCATCTTTAAATACTGTTCACTAAAACACTTGAGAGGTGATGGACATCTAATTGTCAACTTAGTCTGCAATTTATCCAAGGGAAAAATATTTTTGCCATTGTTACAACCATTCTGTATGCTGGGGATTGTTTCAGAATGAAAAGGTAAGGGATTTGTTCGCTATAAACAGTTCATTTCTTAGGTTTCCATACACCCCTACTTGTCTTGT
>PVHP010049155.1:0-12283 GCA_004024765.1 Zapus hudsonius
AGAGGGAGAATGTATATGTAGTATAGTCAAATATTTTTCTAGGAAGAAAATATATCTGTCTGAATGTATTTAGGAATGAGCTCTGGGGGCGTGAAACCCAGGTACAAGCAATATTACTTCATATACAAAGACTACCCAGACTGGATGTTGGCAGTGCAGATGTGGAAGAGGCAGAAGAGTGGCCATGTTAAGTGTCTGAGAGTTCCTCAAGAGCCAATGGGAAAACAAGCAGTAAAAAGATGATCAAGAAGAGATTCTGACAGCCTCAGAAAAAGACAAATATATTTTCTTTCATTTGTGGTTCCCAGATCTTATATACGTACATAAAGTTATGTATGTATACATGATTTGAAAGTAGAAGTCAAACTATATAAGAGGACCGTGATGGTAAGTACTGCCAACCTAGATTCTGAGGATCTAGAATTCCCTAAGAAACCTCTGGGCAGGTCTGAGGAGTTTCTAAACTGGGCTAACTGAGGGGAGAAGGCCCACCCTACCTGTGGGCAGTGCCATTCAGAGGCCTGAGGTCCTGGGCTCAGGAAGAGGGAAAAGGCAAGCTAAGTTCCAACATTTGTTGTTCCGATTCCTGACTGCTTCATGCTCCTGCCACCACGCCTTCCCCATCATGATGGACGGGATCCCCTCAAACTGAGCCAAGACAACGCACAGGAGCTTAGACAAAGCATTCTTCCTATCTGACTTATTACACCAGCAGATGAATACTGGGGGAGCATCTCAATATGCAGATATACGTAATGAGGGACTAAGCATGAAATCTACTTTGTTTCATTTACACATGATATACATCCCTTGATGAGAATGCTATACAACATTTTAGTGCCAGTGTTTGACTATAGCCTTTTCATGTAAGGCCTGGTGTGGAATTTTCCATTTGAGGCATCTTATCAGATACAAGGAGTACTAGATTTCATATTTTCAGGGTAAGATTATCTAACTTCTCAAATTCAACTCTTCTTCCAAGAACCATTTCTCAACAGTCTTTATTAACAAGTGAATGCTGGGAAATCTAAAAAAGGTTCCTTTCTACCTGCATTTATTCTAGTACAATGTAAGAGTCATAAATACTGCAAAAATAAAGGACTAGTACTATTAGAACTGAGCATGTAGTGACAATCCTACCAGAAGAATGGTTTCCAAAATTTTACCTTCAGGACATACTCATAGATTGAAAAAAAAAAAACCACTGGCTCATAAGTTTCAGTAACACTTTCCCTATGAGAAATCACAAAGTAGCAGGCACAACAAATGACCAGCTTTACTCAGTGATGATAGTTGCTCACTGAAAATCATCTGACCTGTTCCTTCAGTGCAGTTACTGTAGCATCCAAATTCTTCTGCAAGGACAGCACCTGCTCTTCGTACTTCTTGGTGAGGCCGGCCACCACACTCTCGTGCTGCTCTCTGGCTCGCTGAAGGGACTCAGAGTGATGAAGCTCCACCAGCTGCTGCTTCAAGCTTTCCAGAGCTACTTCCGTTGTTCTGGACCTCCTCACCAGCTGCCAGGCACGCAGCAAAGCCACATGTTACCATAGCTTCACTCTGTGCTCTAGGAACTTACACTCACCCATGCACTAATAAGACCACAGACGATAGAGTCTCACCATCATAGCCTCACCACCTTAAAACCTTCCTAGCTGCTACTCACAAGGAAACAATCATTGACAAACTAGACTTCAAAGTTCCCAGAGGAGAATGAATGAGGGGCCCCAATAGTATGATGCCCATGTGAGTATTTGTGCAAGATCCAGCTAATATCAGTTTTAGTGCTGCTTGCACCGCCTGTGATAAAAGTGGCCAACCCAAATATTAGGGCTCAGAATGACAGCTAGCTTTCAAAGACTGGAAAGCCTGCAAATAGTCACTTATTAAAAGGGTTTTTGTTTCTTTGTTTGTTTTTGAAATAGGGTCCCACTACATTGCCCAGGCTGGCTTTTAACTCCCAGGTGCAAATGATCCCTCCTAAGTAGCTGAGACTATAGGCATATGCCACCGTAACTCACTAAAAACAGGTCTGAAAGCATAGTTGGTACTCTCACTAAAATACTGCATCCAGAGTGTCTCCAACTACATTTCCTAATCACCCAAACTGAGTGAACAAATTATGCTACAGGGCAAGACAAAATTATACTTACAGATGGGATTAAAGTTATTATTCAGATGACCTTTACTATAAGGAGAGTCTAAAGGAAAATATTTGGTTCAAGATGTTTAGCTTCTCATGCTGTATCAATAATTAGCTTTATGCCCTTTGGTAAGTAAGCTGCTCTCTCAATACTTGGTTGACTCATCTATAATTTGGTAAAATAGGGGCTGGGGAGATGGGTCAGCTGCACAAGTGTGAGTACCAGAGTTCTGATCCCCAGAATCTTCATAAAAGCTGGGCACTATAGCACTAACATCTGCAATGCCAGCAAACAGGAGCATCACCTGCCAAAACAGAGCAGTGACAAAAAGAGGCCCTGCCTCAAACAAGGTGGACAGTGAGGACTGGCAATGTCCTGACATCCAGTCATGTCCTGTCACATGAACATGCATAAAAATATATACATATACCAGCCACACGCACAGCAAAAAAAAAAAAAATTAAATGGTAAATATAATGCCTTGCTAATCAGAACTTTGAGATTTTTTTTTAATGTTTAAAAAAATGCAAAGTTGATTTGAAACATCAAACAAAGAAAATGGGAAAGAAACAGCAAACATTTTACCTTTTCCTCATTGATTTTAAAGGTTTGTATTTGGGTCTCCAGGGTTTTTATTTGCGCTTCGAGCTGGATCTCCCTTTCTTTTTCATTCTGAAAGAGCTTCTGTGATTCCCGGAGGCTGAGGGTCAAGCCATCCTTTTCATCTGGCAACAAATATTTACATATATAATGTCACATGTGTGTGTGCTAATAATTAAATACAATTCAGACAAATAAACTTTAACTGCTTTAGAGAAAACCAGAAAAAAAACAATTTAAAAAAAAATGACTTGACACCAACAATATTTTAGAGAACCAGACCAACTGCCTTTAAATTCTCACTGTGTCTTTTTTGGGGCCAAATGATCCCTAAGAACTTCAGGATCTGTTTGCCTAAAGAGCTACACAGATGTAACAAATGCCTGTAATCAAAAGAGGTATCTGACGAGCCAGTCAAGATGGTGTGCACCTGTAGTGCCAGCACTCAGAAAGAGAGGACGAAAAGAAGATCATGAGTTCGGGTGCAGCTTGGGGCATACGGTGAGGCTAGCTGACAAAAGCAGTACCTGAGGACTGACCACCCACACAGACTTGTCATGCACTCTTGCTCACCTAGACCTCAATTTCTCCCCAATACTTTACTTTAGCAGCACTCAAGTTCTTCTCTCAAACTTTATGAAAATTAAAGAAAAAGAGCTTTTCACTATAGATTAAATTGGAAATGAGCTGGAGTCCAGTCCACAAATGACAAGTTCAACAGTTACCAAAACCACAGGCACATGAACAGTAAGCAATTAGGATTTGAATCTGTGTTTCTTCCATGTGATTACACCAGAGATGGCAATGCTTTCTTTAGTAAGCTCATGATTCCCTAAGTCCTACTTGGCTTAAAATGTTTATGCTAAATTTTAGGCTCAGAAAATGTTGCCATGCAAACTAAACAAGTCATTCTGGACTTGAAATGCTTCACTCAAGGTAATGACATAAGGCATAACACCATCAACACAGTTAAGTAATGTTCACCTATTCCAACAGCCTAAGAGTGAAAATAAGGAGAAATGAAAGAAAAGGAGAAAAGGAAAAAATAATGGCTATAAAATAGTAATGTTGTGGAAGAGAATAATCCAAGACAAGGACACAGAATTCCTGAGTTTTCATTTTACTCTGACTTGTTACAAGCCCTCTAGCCAGGTAAAATGACATGATTGGAAAGGACAGGCTCAGGAAAATAAACAAGTAAGTTCATAGCAAACAAGACCTCCATCTCCGGGCAACTGATGAAGCACAAATCCAGCAGTCCTCTTACCTTTGATTATCAGAAGCTGGTGATTGAGATATCGAATCTGACGTTCACTTTCATTTAGTTTCTCAACTAAGTTGTCTAGCTGTCTCTCTTTTGCTTTGTTAAGAACTTGAAGTTGAACAATGTGCATACTTTCTGCAGATGTTGCTTTGGAATTAAAGACAATTATTACATGAAAACATACCAAAATATAAATTTGTGGTCACTTAGTATAGTGTTCTCCAAGTTATGAAGACACTGCTTTATAGCATCAGGAGACCAGTGCAATGGGTTGTTTTTAACTATCAAGATGCAATAAAATAGAATTTATCAGAGTATCACATAATAAGAATATTTTATGAAGCCTTAGCTTCATTTATACATCTTTATTTACACTATAGGGCATATCACATGGATTCAGATAAAACATGGAATCACTACCAGTTTGCTCAGTTAAAAAAAAATCAGTATACATGGGCTGGAAAGATGGTCCAGTGGACAAAGCACTTGCTACAAAAGCCCAAGGACCTGAATTCAGATCCCCCGAGCCCACATAAAAATGTGACACTGTTGGACATGTTTGCAATCTCAACATGCCTATGGTGCAAAGGGAAGTGGAGACAGAAGAATTTCCTGGACGCTTTCAGGCCAGCTAGCCTGGAGAGTGGAGCAATGAATAAGGGACCCTGCCTCAAACAAGGTGGAATGTGAGATCCAGCATGTGAAAGTTTTCCTCCAACTTCCACACATGCACCATGGTACATGCATACCCACACTCACACATAGGAACATGTAAGCCAAATGAACAAAGTGACACATGCATCTGGAGTTCATTTGCAGTGTCTAGAGGCTCTGGTGTGCCCATTCTGTAACTTCCTTTCTCTCTTTCTCTCTCCCTCTAATAAATGAATAAATAAATAACAAATAAAAAGAAAATTTATTAAAAAAAAAAAAAAGGAAAAGGAACTGCGCAGGCTGGAGACATGGCTCAGTGTTTTAAGCACTTGCTGCAAAGCATAATGACCTGCACGTTCAATTCCCCAGTACCCATGTAAAGCCAGATGCACAAAGTGGCCCATGCATCTGGAGCTTGTAGTGGCTAAAGGCCCTGGCAGCCCAGTCTTTCTGTTTCTCTCTGCTTGCAAATAAATAAAGATATTTTTAAAAGAAATATTGTTAAATAAAACAAAACTGAAGATTGACAACATATCTTAGGCTTTATAGCAGGGTCAAAAATAGTCTCCAAGTTTTGGCTCTTGACAAACTCACCTGTTAAAGCTGCTACTGGTCTGAATCTGGCACTACCATAAAGAAATTTAATTTACTTCCAAATATTTGCTTTAGAAAGCTATCTAATCAGCTTAAAAAATAAATCAACTGACGAAATGCAGATTGCTAAGAAAGACCAGGAGGCATAAGTGTGCCTCAATACAGGAGAAATGAAAGGATAAACAGAGAAGCTGTCAGCCATGTGACGCCTTGTCACTCAACCTCAAACCAGTGATGTCAGATGCACTGTGATGACAGATGCTTTCTCACTGCACAAAAGCCTACAAACAAAAAGAAGCCACCCCAAAATTTGTGGTTGACTTTTCCAAGGGAAAATATGTTTTGGGGCTCACACTTTAGATATCCTGTGTCCCAAGCACCTGCTGAAAGCAACACTATGAAATAAGAACAGGAAAATCCTGTTTTTCTTTGACCAAGGACAAGAAACCCAGAGCCAACTGAGACAAGCCCATGGTGCACCAAAGACGGAACTGGCTTTACAACTCAATGAAAACTCATCCTAAAAGGTAACTGGTTGGTTTACACTGAGGCAAAACATACCCCAAATCTGGATTTATAAGTTTGAACTGGAAGTGACCATATCAAGGCAGGTTGTTTAGAATAAATCAATAATAATATCCCAGAGAGGGAAAGAATTAAAAACCCAGCCCACTAATGCAGAAATACTGACTTGTTAGACCTGCTGTATGTTTAGTATACTTTCCTTTTAAAAATCATTTGTAAGTTAAGGTTAATTTTTTGCCATTTTTGATACTTCTTTTTTAAGACCAGAATGATCTGGAATTCACTATGTAGTCTCAGTGTTGACTCAAACACACATCGACTCTCCTACCTCTGCCTCTGTGTTATCTTTAATGTTTTTTTTTTTTTTTTTTTTTTTTTTTTTTTTTTTTTTTTTTTTTTTTTTTTTTTGACTCAGGAAATCATCCAGTAATTCGTGCTGGCCTTGACCTCATGTCACTCTTATGGCCTCAGCCACCAAAGTGCTGGGATTAAAGGTGTGAATAACCTCTACACCTAGTTTAGTGCTTTTTTGTTATTATTTAATCTCCATTCATACAACTATATCCCATGCTGATTTTGTGTTTGTATATTGCTCAGTTGGATTTTAAGTGTGTTCTGCACATTTCTCTACCCAGTCTACCTTTGGGATTGTGATGGTTAAATTTATTTGTCAACTTGATCCATAGTAATCTTGGGCGTGTCCCTGAGCTTACCTGCAGGAAGGATTGAAAAAATCCTTTTGGGATTTTAGAGAAGGGAGGAGTTCCCTTCTCCAGAGTGATCCCTTCCCCCCAGAGGGTGGGCCTTCCAGAAGGGGACTAAATATAAGGAAGCTTGAGGGGAAGGAAACCCTCTTCCTTCCCCCCCCCCCGGACTTGTCCGTAACTTGCACTCGCATCCTGCTCTCCTACCCTTCCTGGACATCGGAACCCAGTTTCCTCGGCCTCACATCGTGGACTGAAGAGCAGCTGCTCCCCAGGGAGCCATCAGGCTTTCTGGGCTAGATTGGGACTGCTGAGGCCTCCAGCCACGTGGACTGAACAGCTACTGGTTTCTTCACCTGTGAGCCTGCATATTGCTATTGTTGGACTGTCATAAGATACCCCCAATAAATTCCCTTTTATTGTAATCCATTCTATCAACTCTGTTTCCTCTAGAGAACCCTGACTAATACAGGGATCTCCATAATACCCTTGCCAAGCACAACTCATACTTTTCCCTCAATTTGCAATGTCCTTTCTACATTCTCTCCTTATTCCCTTTATTATTCTCCATTCACAACAACCTTCCATAGCCTCAACCACTAAGATCTGTGGAACCTAAAAGCATCCCAACTTTCTTCTGTCCGATACTTGTGCCACCTCCATTGTTGTCAAACTTAATACTATCCTTATCCTAACCCTACATCCTACCCACATCTAAGTAATCAAAACCCTAGCATCCCTTGTACTGGCTTTGCTCCTTTACCTACCAGCAATTAGTGAAGTCAAAAGGACCTTTGTTGTTAATTTGTCACTAAGACATTCGCATGGCAGGCATATCTACAAACTTAGATCACCCCTGCTATTAGTATTCTACTCTGAGAGTAATAAAGAGGCCAAACTTGACAGCTTAAGCTTCTACCCTGAAGATACAACTTCTGACCTACATGTCTAAGAATATAGCTGATAAATAGAAAATCCAAGCAATGAAATAACGTGAGGTTTGAAAATCCCAATGTAGTAATAAAATAACCATAAATATTCAAAGCACTATAACACCTCCAAAAATTATAAATCTGACTCTAATGTCCTCCAATGAGACCAAATTAGATAAAAGGCCAGTGAATTCAAAAGAATGATGATAAGTATGTTCAAAAATAAAAGGATTTAAAGAACAAACTCCTAAAGGAATCCCAAGAGAACATGAAGATCAGGTAAACAAAATAAGGAAGTCAATATGAGGTATGAGTAAGGAAATATAAATACTGAAGAAAAGCCCAGTCTGAAATACTAGAAAAGAAAAACAGTAAGTACAGGGGAAAAAATCCATAGAAAGTCTTACCAACAGAATGGATGATGGAGAGGACAGAATATCTGAGCTCGAACATAAGATAAAGGAATTGTAACATTATAACAAAGAGAAAGATTAATTAATAGAAAGGTATGAATAGGACTTCCAAGACATTCAGGACACTGAAAATATCAATCTTCCATTTACAAAAAAAAGAAGATAAATCTAAGCATTATGTGTATAGAATAGGAACTTCAGTCTAAAAGCATAGTAAATATTTTCAACAAAATCCTAGAAGAAAAAATTTCAAAAGTAGAGAAGGCACTTAAAACACTACACAAGAACAGAAAAAAGAACCACTCTTCATCATATGCTAATTAAAATACTAAATATACAGACCAAAGAAATTATATTGAAAGCAGTGAGAAGCACCAGGTCAATTATAAAAACAGACCCATCAGAATAACAATAAATTTAACAGAAACTTTAAAAGCTAGAAGAGCTTGGAATAATATATTCCAAGTTCTGAAAAACAACTGCCAACCCAGAAAACTATATCCAACAAAGCTGTCATAATTAAAGAAGAAAGAAAAACCATCAACACTAAATGAATATATGACCACTAAACCAGCTCTACAGAAAATACTCGAATTCTTTGGACTGAAGAGAAGGAAAAGCACACATGAGGCCACAGAAAAGAATAAACCATGTTTGAATAATAGTGAATTAAAGAGAGGTATAGGACAACACCATGTACTACACAATCAATAAGAATGACAGGAATTGGGCTGGAGAGGTGGCTCAGTGATAAAGGGACTTGCTTGCAAAGCCTGATGCCCTGGGTTTGATTCCCCAGTGCCCACATAAAACCACATGCACAGGGTGGCACATAAATCTGGAGTTCATTTACAGTGACAAGAGGCTTGGCGTGCCCATTTCTTTCTTTAGTTATCTCTATCTCTTTCTCCTTGCCAAAAATAAATATTTTTGGGAAAAAAAGAGCGCCAGGAATAATACAAAAATTTTAATAATAGCCCTAAACATTAATGGTCTCAATACCAAAATCAAAAGACACTGATTAGCAGAAGGGATTAAAATGCAATATCTTTTTGGTTTTTTTGCTTCTAAGAAACTAACCTCTCCATAAAAAGCAGACCTTAGGGTAAAAGAATGAAAAATAGTATTTCAAGTCTAGGAAACAAGCAGGTGTTACTGTTCTAAGATCTGAGAGGATAGATTTCAAACCACCATTAGTCAAAAGAGATAAAGAAGGTCACTTTGCGCTGATTAAGGGAACAATACAAGAGGAGATTGTGATTTAAACATATACACACCAATCACACGAAAACCCAATTCCATTAAACAAACAACTAGGTGTACAGTCATAGATTAACCCAAACAAAACAAGAATAAACAACTTCAATATCACGTTCTCACCATAACAGGTCATTCTGGAAAAAAATAAACAGGGAAGCATCTAGATTAAATGACATCATAGAACAACTGGACGTAACAGATAGAACAGTCCATCCAAACTGCAGAATTCACATTCTGAAAAGAATTCTGAATAGCAGCATGTGGAACTTTCTCTGAAATAGAGCATATATTAGGACACATACAATATTTTAATACAAGAGAACTGAAATAAGTCCTTGTATTTTATCTGATGACAATGGGATACAACACTAACCAACAGTAAAACTACAGAACATACATACCCTCGTGGAAATGAAACAGTACATTAAATGATGAATGGTTCACTAAAGAAATCAAAGAGGAAAACATAAATTTCTAGAATCAAATGAAAATGAACACACAACATACCAAAACTTATGGGGTGCCATGAAGGCAGTCCTAAGAGGGAAATTTATAGCATCAAAAGCCTATTCTAGCCGGGCGTGGTGGCGCATGCCTTTAATCCCAGCACTCGGGAGGCAGAGGTAGGAGGAACGCCGTGAGTTCAAGGCCACTGAGACTACATAGTGAATTCCAGGTCAGCCTAGACTAGAGCGAGACCCTACCTCAAAAAAAAAAAAAAACGAAAAAAAAAAGAGCCTATACTAAGATTATCAGAGAGGTCACAAATAACAATGCTACACCTTAAGGCCTTGGAAAAGGACAAACAAATCAAACCAAAAAGTTTTCATGTCTGATACTGAAAATCTAGTCAAAAGCCTATGTCTAGGAAGGTCATGAGCCCTAGAGGGAAATTACTACTGTGGTTTGACTAAATAGATACATTATGCCTATCAAACTGTTCTTTAAATATTTATGTTTATGCTCATATATTAGCACTGCTCACACTTTTGGTTAGAGAAGGTTCTCTTTTCAGAGAGCGGTGAAAATTCAAAACTCTTCAAAGTGCTGAGAAGTGACAGTTAAGTGTTCATCACTAAATAAGATTTCACTACCACATTCTCCAAGGCTCAGGACCAATGCATTGGAGGTGGTAGAAGGAAATGAAGAGCCAAAGGATGGGGAGAAGTACTCTGGAATGCTGTCTCCTAGACACAAAGTCACCCATGTACTCATGACCTCTCAGCAATGGTCATTACCTGAACAAAGCCTACATACTGGACCCATCATTGTACTGTCTTCAATGATGGCTGAGGGCCTACAAAGTGATGACATCAAAAGAGAAAAGGGAGCTGGGTGTGGTGGCGCACGCCTTCAATCCCAGAGCTAAGGGATTAAAAAAAAAGAGGAGGGGCTAGTGGAAAGAAGAGGGGGTTCAGTGGAGGAGGGATGGTGGAGGGAAGGAAGGAGAGTGTTAGGAGGGGATTATTATCGGGGTACTTTGTGTATATGTATAAAGGCTGTCAATAAATTTATTTCTAAAAATAAATAAAAGTTACATCTGTGTGTAGAAGATAGCTCAGTCAGTATTAAGTGCTTGATCTGTAGCATGAGGAACTGAGCTGGATCCCCAGAACCCACTACACAAAACTGGGCATGCTGGAATGTACCTTAGAGGGATGACACCCAAAGCTGTCCTGAAGCCTCTGTACATATGCTTCCACATGTGCATACATACACCTGCACGTACACACACACACACACACACACACACACACACACACACGCCTAAATTTATGAAAACTTGTCATTTAAAAATTTTAAGGTTTTAACAACGCATGGTTTGCCCACTAAATAATGTAACTCATTATGGACAATAAATATATATTTTAAAAAAAATTTTAAGGTTTTGCTTTTTTGTTGATCCAGCAATTCATTTCAAAATTCTCTAGTAGCTGTAAATATTTTTCTTATGGCCATATTTGCCCACACTATACTAAAAAGAAACAAAGGAAGAAAGAGAGGGAGTGGGGAAGGGGAAAGAAAGGGAAGACAGAAATGGGACAAGTGCCACATGACTAAAACCTAAGATTTATGTCAATTCTGAATATAATACCAGAGTTGCAGAATTATTACACTATACATTGTAAAAATTAAAAGAAAACTTAAGACAACCACGGCTGATTTATTAAATTACATGTCTATAGAGTAAAAATATCCGAGACTGATGAGAAAACCCAATCTCTTTCCATAGACCTCAATAAAAAATATTAAGCTCATGATAAGTCTTAAGAAACAAGGATGACTAAAATATTCATTTATAATAATTTTCTCTTAACATTTTATTATGAAAATTTTCAAATATTAGAAAGTAGAGAGAACATCGCATTGAATACCTGTGAATAATTATAAACTATGGCCAGGTTTGCTTCATCTATAACCACACTCAACATTACCACCCCACCCTCTCTCCACCAGTGACATTTGTTTTTCATTTTTGTGTTGCTGGGCATGAGACCCAAAGCCTCACAAATGCTAGACATGTTCTTTGAAACTCAGCTTTATCCCTGACCCTTGGGTTTGGATTTTTTTAGGACAGGGCCTCATGAGGTATCTCAGGATTAAATATTCTTACTATGTAGTCATCAGGCTGACCTTAAACTGGCACCAGATCCTCCTATCTCTACTTCCTAAATGCTAAGATAACAAAGGCTATAACTACACCCAGCTCAACATGCTACTAGGAAGCTTAAGACTTCTTATCAGGTTGTTCATAAATACCTCAGTATAGATCTGTAAAATACAAGGGCTCTTTGAAATATCAACCAAAACTTAAAAATTCTTGAATGTGTATCTGAATAATCACTTAGTGTTCAAAATTTTGCAACTGTGCTATCAAAAACTAAATGTGACTGGGCATGATGGCACATGCCTATAATCCCAGCAATCACGAGACTGGAGGAGGATGCCTTGAGGTTGAGGCGAACCTGGCTTATAGCAGCTAGAGTTTGTCTTAAAAAGCAAAAATAACTAAGTAACTAAGATAAATAAATAAATAAAATTTTGATACTTACTTTCATTAGCTCCTAAAAATTTTTGTTGTAGGCCTTCAAACATTTCATTTCCTGCCCTCTCTTGGGCTGATGGTTTATTATTCTGAATAGCTTGATAAGGTTTATATGTCACTTTATATGGCTCCAAAGCTTGACAGCTG
>PVHP010049156.1:0-12273 GCA_004024765.1 Zapus hudsonius
ATTTTATTTATTCATTTTCTTTTTTAAAAATATTTTATTTATTCATTTTCAAGCAGAGAAATACAGAGATAGAAAGAGAGAGAGAGAGCCGGGCGTGGTGGCACACGCCTTTAATCCCAGCACTGGGGAGGCAGAGGTAGGAGGATCACCATGAGTGCAAGGCCACCCTGAGACTACAGAGTGAATTCCAGGTCAGCCTGGGCTAGAGCGAGACCCTACCTCGAAAACAAAACAAAACAAAATAAAATAAAAGAATTCTTTTCTTTGGTGTTCATGTCTGCAGGTGCTTAGCTTCTGCAGTGGGGAATCATTATTTTGCCCCACAGGGTAAAAGGAAGCCAGCAGCTTTCCAATCAGAAGCAAGGTCGCCTTGGGGCTGCCTTGCGTTCAGGGGCAGAGTTTTTCCAATGGTGGTGCTGGGTTCCTTGCTATTTTGCAACATGTCCCTCAGGTTCTCAGGAACATTGTTACTCTACACACCAAGTGTATAATTACTACCTTTCCAGAAGCCCCTGCCTCACTCAGTTTTCTCTTTTTCGGGTGGTTAGCCTTTTGGGATTCCTGGAGTGTCCACAACTAGACTAGCCCTGAGGATTCTAAGTAACCATGGTTAGAAAAGAAGTTGGATGAATCAGCCATGGTCTTTTTTTTTTTTGGTTTTTCGAGGTAGGGTCTTGCTCTAGCCCAGGCTGACCTGGAATTCACTCAGTAGTCTCAGGCTGGCCTTGAACTCACGGCAATCCTCCTAGCCATGGTCTTATGTTTGAAATTTACATCTGTTTTTTCTTTCATTTTTTTTTTTTTTAAATGTGGATTGGTCTGCCCAAAAACTTGAAGAGGATGGATTTGGGGGATGCAGGTTGGCTTTGATTAGAATTCATTTTCATGCTTTTTGAAAGTGAAATCAAGAGCACAGTAGTGAATAATGTATCATCACGCATTCAACACGATCAAACAAAATGAGCTGAAAAGAAATGATTGCAGAAAAATGAATGGCTGGGAACGTGGGTTCATGTGATGCATGCTGTCAGCAGGAAATCACCCCCTGCATTTCTGCCTGCATGGCTCCATCGGTTTGTCAGCTCCAAATCCCAAGACCTGATCAATCATTGTAGGGATGAAATTAACAGCCACCTATATGCTTTTTAAAAATAATATTTATTTATTTATTTATGAGAGAGAGAGAGAGAGAGAGAGAGAGAGCGCAAGGCAGACAGAGAGAGAGAATGGGCATACCAGGGCCTCCATCCACTGCAAAGGAACTCCAGACACATCTGCCACCTTGTATATCTGGCTTTACATCAAACTCAAGTCCTTCTGCTTTGCAGGCAAACACCTTAACTACTAAGCCATCTCTCCAGCCCCAAAGTTTAAAAACATTAACAAGCTATCAAAGGGGCATATGGTTTGTTGAAGCGTCACTGAAAATCAGACAGCAAGCTCAGCATCCACAGGAGTAAATTCTTTTTTATTTTTCTGGTTTTTCGAGGTAGGGTCTCACTCTAGCCCAGGCTGACCTGGAATTCACTATGTAGTCTCAGGGTGACCTGGAACTCATGGTGATCCTCCTACCTCTGCCTCCCAAGTGTTAGGAATAAAGGCGAATACTACCACGACTGGCTCCTTTATGTTATTTTTTTTTTTTCCAGGTAGGTCTCACTGTAGCTCAGGCTAACCTGGAACTCGCCGAGATACTCCAGCCTCTGACTCCTGAGTGCTGGGATTTAAAGTTTGCAACACCAACTGTGGATAAATTAGAGTTTTTTTCTAAGCCCGGCGTGGTGGCGCATGCTTTTAATCCCAGCACTTGGGAGGCAGAGGTAGGAGGATTGTCGTGAGTTCAAGGCCACCTTGAGACTACATAGTGAATTCCAGGTCAGCCTGGACTAGAGCGAGACCCTACCTCAAAAAAAAAGTTTTTTCTATAGTAGATTTAAAGTATTACTACATACATACCAGGGGTTACTGTAAATGGACATGAAGGGTTTTTTTTTGGTTCGGATTTTCCAGGTCGGGTCTCACTCTAGCCCAGGCTGACCTGGAATTCACTCTGTAGTCTCAGGGTGGCCTTGAACTCACGGCAATCCTCCTACCTCTGCCTCCCGAGTGCTAGGATTAAAGGAGTGCGCCACCATGCTCGGCCTATTTTTTATTTTCAATGATGGAAAAAAAAAATACATCTAAAACCAAAGCTTCTAGAAGAATCACTTGTTCTTGCTGGTCTTATATCTCTCCTCAAACCTGACCTTAGCCTCCTGCCTGGCCTTCCTTTTCAGAGCTGGGTCTCTGAAGACATCTTTTTTTTATATTTTATTTATTCATTTTCAAGCAGAGAGATACAGACACACACACACAGAGAGAGAGAGAGAGAGAGAGAGAGAGAGAGAGAGAGAGAGAGAGAGAGAGAGAGAGAGAGAGAGAGAGAGAGAGAGAGAGAGAGAGAGAGCACCAAGGCCACCACCTTGTGAGTTTGGCTTATGTGGGTCCTGGGGAATTGAACCTGGGGCCTTGGGCACTGGAGGCAAGTGCCTTAACCGCTGAGCCATCTCTCCAGCCCTGAAGACATCTTTGTTGATAATAATTTTGTCCAAGGGGGTATCCAGAGTACCTTGTGAACATAAGGTGATTATAATTATAAAATTTCACAAAAGACTTGCTCTTTGATCTTTTGGCAATTTTCTTCTTGCCCATGGCACCTGTCACTTTGCATGGATAGCGGCCAATGCCAGCCACCAGAGCATGGCTGTAGGGACAGTCTGAGGGGCCATCGTCAATGTTCTTCAAGATGACGGCTTTGCATCCTAAGTAGCGCTCAGCCACGACCAGCACCACCATCCCGGGCTTCATGAATTTGTCCATTTCCACAGCAAGCGGCAGGCACACACCAGAAAAGGCTGAAGCTAATTTCTTACTTTTTTTTTTAAATTTTATTTATTCATTTTCAAGCAGAGAGAGAGAGAGAGAGAGAGAGAGAGAGAGAGAGAGAGAGAGAGAGAGAGAATGCACGAGGGCCACCACCTTGTGGGTCTGGCTTATGTGGGTCCTGGGGAATTGAACCCAGGGCCTTAGGCACTAGAGGCAAGTGCCTTAACCGCTGAGCCATTTCTCCAGCCCTAATTTCTTACTTTTTAAGTATATGCAAAATACAGCAAGCACGTTTTAAATATAGTTTTATTTTCATAGAGAAGAGAGAGGGCCTGTCAGGGTCTCCAAGCAGCTGCAAAAGAACCCCAGATGCATGCACTTTGTGGATCTGGCTTTAGGAGGGTACTGGGGAACGGAACCCTCGTCCTTGGGCTTTGTAGGCAAGTCATCTCTTCAGCTGAGCCATCTCTCCAGCCCCCAGCAAGCACTTTTACTTGGACTTTGACGAGGAGCTTAATTTCAATTGGGCCAGCAGAGGCTGCTGGTTTAATTATTCCGTTTCTTTTCTTTCTATTCATTTATTTTATTTTATTTATTCATTTTCAAGCAGAGAGAGAGAGAGAGAGAGAGAGAGAGAGAACCAGTGCCACCACCTTGTGGGTCTGGCTTATGTGGGTCCTGGGGAATTGAACCTGGGGCCTTAGGCACTAGAGGCAAGTGCCTTAACCGCTGAGCCATCTCTCCAGCCCACTATTCATTTATTTGAGAAAAATCAAGAGGAGGGACAGAGGAAATGGGTGTGCCGGGGTCTCCAGATGCTAGCACCACTTTGTGCATCTGGCCTTACGTGGGTGCTGGGGAATTGAAGTAACTAGCACTTTATCACACCTCTAGTCTCATTTTCATACTTATCTCAGTTAAATAATTAGAGGGCTGGAGAGACGGCTTAGTGGTTAAGGCGTTTGCCTACAAAGCAGAGGACCAGAACTTCTTTGCAGTGGCTGGAGGCCCTGGCACACCTATTCTCTCTGTGTATGTGTCTGCTTCTCTGTCTCATAAGTAAAATATTAAAAAATAGGCTGGAGGGATGGCTCGGCGGTTAAGGCACTAGCCTCCAGTGCCTGAGGCCCCAGGTTCGATTCCCCAGGACCCACATAAGCCAGACCCACAAGGTGGTGGCCCTGGTGTCTCTGTCTCTGTCTCTGTCTCTGTCTCTCTCTCTCTCTCTCTCTCTCTCTCTCGTTTGGAAATGAATAAATAAAATATTAAAAAAATATTAAAAAATAATTATTTATTAAATAATTTTTTGCGGTAGGGTTTCACTCTAGCCCAGGCTGACTTGGAACTCACTCTAGCCCCAAGATGGGCTTGAACTCATGGTGATCCTACCTCTGCCTCCCCATTGCTAGGATTACAGGCATGTGCCACCACGCCCGGCTTCATTGGCTTTTTTTTTAAATGATTTTTTAAAAAAAAGTTTTATTTATTCATTTTCAAGCAGAGAGATGAGTGAAACACCAGGGCCGCCACCTTGTGGGTCTGGCTTATGTGGGTCCTGGAGAGTTGAACCCAGGGCCTTAGGCACTGGAGGCAAGTGCCTTAACCTCTGAGCCATCTCTCCAGCCCTTCATTGGCTTTTTGAAGACAGCTTCCACAGTAGCCCCTGGCTGGCCTAGACTGAGGTAGAAGAGAATGACCTTGAACTCCTGATCCTTTTGTTTCCACTTGGGTTACAGGTTTGAGTCACTAGGCTGGGTTTTGGTTTTTTATCTGGATGATTGTAGTATATTGTGGGGAATTTTGTTATCCTATTCCGACCCCATTATTTCCTGAAGTATTTTTACTTAGAAAAAAACAAGAAACAAGACACTAAATTGATTGCCACACATGAAAAAAAGTAACTTGGTGGCACTCAGGAGGCAGAGGTAGGAGGATCGCCGTGAGCTCAAGGCCACCCTGAGACTACATAGTGAATTCCAGGTCAGCCTGGAGTAGAAGAGACCCTACCTCGAAAACCCAAAAAACAAACAAAACAAAAGAAACAAACAAAAAAAACTTGCTTCCACTTTCATTGCGACACTTAAAAGAAAGGGACAGCTTTGCTGGTTGGCTCCTTAAGTTAAAGTAAAACTTCTAGAGAGGTCAAGGTCTAAAGTTCACATTCTTGTGAGGTTCCTTCTGTTTCTACCGAGGGGAAGAACCCCATTATCCAAGGCAGGAACCCCAGTTTATCCAAGGCTCTTAACCAATCACGTACAGTTCCTTTGGAGTCTATGAATGAAGAAAAGAAAGTTCAAGTGAGAAAAAAAAACCCAAAAAAACCGGGTTCACATGAAGGTCAGATTCCCAGGAGTTTTCTGTGTTGCTGGGGTGGAAAAAGTGGGAAAAAGTGAAACCAGCTGGAGGTGGCCCTGTTCCAAAGTGGGTATGGCGCGCAAGCTCGTCCCCCGCAGTGACAAGCGGGGTGGCGGTGGCCCTACTGTGTGCAGGGAATACAAAGGACACTAGGGATGCCGCGATCGCGCGGCGTGAGCGGGCTCCGGGCGCGTTAACACGTCGCAGGACCGGAAGTCCATTTTGTAGGTTGCATCAGGTGGGGGCAAACGAGGTCCCGGGAGGAGGAGGCCGGGACGCGGGACGAAGACCGGGCGCCAAGCCGCCCTTTCCCCTCGCCCTCTACGCCCGGCCGCCGCCGGACACGCCCTCCCGAAGGACAGACCCGCCTTCGCGGAGGGCGGATCCCGGAGACCCGGCCTTTCCCCCGCCCTAGCCGGAGCGGCGCGACACGGCGCCCGCTTCTCACGTGTCCCTCCGGGCCTCGGGCCGCGTCACGTTCTACTTCCGCCTGACCCTTCCGAGTTCCGGTAAAGAGTCCCCGTCTCGTACCCCTCGCTCTCTCTCTCCCTCTCTCTGCCGCCGTCCACCCGGCACACCGTCACCGTCCTCGGGGCGCGACGGCGTGCTCGAGCCCCTCTCTCTCCCCTCCCCACCCTCCATGCGTCCGTCGGCGGTCGCATCCGGGCGGCGCTCGCTCCCGCGGACGGCGCGGCGCGGAGGGCGGGGCGCTGCGGATGCGGATCCCTCCGCCGGCCCTCCCCCGCGCTCCGCCGCCGGCCCCCCTCCCCGCGGGCCGCGCTCGCCTCCCTCCGCCTCGGACTGTTTTGGTAGCAACGGCTACGACGGCGGCGCCTCCCGACCCGGCTCCCGGCGACTCCTCGGTGTCGGCGGACTTCCCCGCCCCTTCGTCGTTCTCCTCCTACCCCTCGCCTCTCCGGCCGCTGCAGCCCGCGCCTCCCCTCTCGCCGCCCTCCGCGCGTCCCCGCCGCGCTCCGGCGTCTCCTCGGCGCGCCCGGTTCCCGGCCGTCCCCGCCCGGTTTACGAGCCGGTGTATGGGCCGTTCACCATGTCGCTGAAACCTCAGCCGCAGCCGCCCCAGCAGCCGCAGCCGCCCGCGGCGACCCATGCCCGCAAACCCGGTGGCGGCGGCGGCCCCGGCCTGCTCACGTCGCCCGCCGCTGGCGGCGCGCCGCCGCCTCCTCCGCCGTCGTCCTCGTCCTCCATCACCCCGTCCTCGGCCGCGCCCGCCGCGTCTTCGTCGGCGCCCACGGGCAGCGGGCGTCCCGGCCTGGGCAGGTGGGTGTAGGCGTCCCAGCCCCCCTCCCCCGTCCTCCGCCCTGGGCCTCGCGTCCCCTCCCCCCGCGCCGTCCCGCCCCGTGACCGAGCGGCCGGCGTGGGGGGTGGGTGGGGGTGGGGACCCCGCTCGGCTCCGGTGCCGGGGGAGGGGGAGGGGGAGTTGGGGTGGGAGGCGCCGCCGATTCCTCGGATGGTTGGGCTTCGGTCGGTCCCCTTCCCCCAAGGCGGTCAAGATGGAGGGACCGGGCGGCCCCTTTCCAGGGTTGAAGTGTGGGAATGGACTCGGCATTTGTCAGCTCCCGTTCCTCCTCCGCGGGGCCGTCCCGGTGGCGGACATGTGCGCTTCGGAGGCCGGGTGGGGGGGAGTCTTTCCAGATCGTCGGCGGGAGGGGAAGTGAGGGCCCCTCTCCTCCCCCTCCCCAGCTTACGGGGTTCGCCCGGTGGTCCTCCATCCCGCACCCCGCCTCGGGGGAAAGAGGTGGGAGGATGGGGCGAGGGGCTGGGTCGTGGGGCTCCCCCAGCTGGCTCGGGAGTGTGAGCGCCCGGCCGCCCTCCCTCCGCGCCCCGCAGGGTCCCCGCCGCGCGGGTGGTGGCCGAGCCGCATTGCTGCTCCCGGGCCGCCGGGCGAGGGCCGTGGCCGTCGGGAGGGAGCGGGCCGGCACGCTGTGCATCCCCCCCACGCACACAACCCCCCGTCCCAGTTTCTGAAATTTCTAGGGGCGAGCAGTTGCAGCCGCCGAAATGGGACTTGAGCACTTGTCCCCCTTCTCTCCGCATCCCGGGCTTGTAGGAGCTGGAGGCCCGGGGGTGGGGGGTGGGCAGCCTCGGACCTGGGTGCGCGCGGGTGGGGGTGCCTGTCAACACGTATGTCAAGAACCAAGAAAATGCTTGGTGTTCAGACGGAGAAGCAAATGCCCATAGACTCCATTCCATTGTGGCCGATGTCCTTACCCTGGGGAGTGCCGTCCGAGCCGACCAAGGGCACGCAGGTCCAATTCCCCAGGGCTTCGAAACGGACTCGGTGCGTGCTGCAGGCAGGCCCTGCTGGGCCTCCCTGAGCGGTGGGTCTGGTTGATAGGGCCAGGGACCACCCCGTGGACATTCAGGACTTTCAAAGTGGTTAAAGGAATTTTATTTTTGTAAATGTAGTTTGTTGTTGTAAATGTAGTTTTGTTGCACGTTTTCAGCAGTCCATTTTCAACGACTTTTTACAGTAGAAATAAACCCATGGAGGTGAATCGGATCTGGTTTTTAAAAGGAATTCTGGGAGTTGTCGACTTTTGACTTGTCTACAACTTGAATCCTTTTCCAGCTCTTTATAGTCAGAGCGTTCCAAACTGTTTAGCTGGCCTAGTTGAAATGAAATCATTTATTTCCCCAGGTTGGTGCACTGGGATTCTGTAGCTTCAACTTCCTGTTTTCAGAGTCATTTAGTGAATAGTGAACACATTTTGGATGCATTTTTTTCCATTAGGTATCAGGCAGAAACCTGGCAGATGTCTTTTAAGTTAACTAAAAATTAAAACTAAGGCTTCTAGGCAACTCTGGCTCTTTATACCTCAGCATGCATTGTTCAAAGAGAGAAGTTTGGGATGTTTTTAGACCCATCAATCTTTTTGTTACTTGAAGCTACACAAAAATCAGAAGGTGGGAAGGCTGGGCATCACTGTGGGCCTCAGTTTACCCACACTCGTTGTGGTTGCTCTTGTTCCCTCCTTGTTTTTAAAGCATTTATTTTATTTTACTTTGGTTTTTTTTTTTTTTTTTTTTTTTTTTTTTTTTTTTTTTTTTTTTTTTTTTTTTTTTTTTTTTTTTTTTTTTTTTTTTTTTTTCCGAGGTAGAGTCTCTCTCTAGCCCAGGCTGATCTGGAATTCACTATGTAGTCTCAAGCTGGCCTTGAACTCAGGGCGATCTTCCTACCTCTGCCTCCCCAGTGCTGGGATTAAAAGCGTGTGCCACCACGCCCGGCAAGATTTAAAAAAATTTTTTTTTCTTTATTTCCAAGCAGAGACACACAGAATATGAGGGTGAGAATGAGCATGGCAGGGCTTCTTGCCTCTGCAAATGAACTCCAGATGCATGCACCTCTGTTCATCTTGCTTTATGTAGGTACTGGGGAATCGAACCTGGGGTTTTAGTTTTAGGCTTTGCAGGCAAGTTCCTTAATCACTAGCTCTCTCTCTAGCGTCTGGCTTTAATATTTTTATGGCACAAGCTGTGATATGTTATTTTTCAGAAGACTTAACAGTTTCCAGAGCCAAGAAGGTAGCTCTTCAATAGAATGATTTCTTTATTTAAGACAGGGTCTCATGTGGATAGGCTGGCCTCAAACTTGTAGCTGAGATGATCTTAAACTTCTGATCCTCCTGAGTCCAGTTCTAGGATTGCAGGCATGTGCCACCACCACACTGGGTTTTATGAGGTGCTTTTATGCTAGGCAAGCACTTCACCAACAGAGCCGCATTCCAAGCCCCTTAGGATGGTTGGCTGGTTGGCTTGCAGTTGTCAGATGCCATGAGATTAAGGGAAAATGTGCATACCTCATTAAGTACTTTTTTGATAGTTACTTGGTTATTTCTATTTGAGTTTCAACTTGATTCTTCTGAGCATTTAATGAGATAAAAATGTGTGTATGTACGTTTGGGAGTCTGTAATTTACACTGTTAGTAAGGATTCATGGTTTATCTAGTGCCTGGTACTTCTGAGTAAAGTTGTAATATTTCTGAGCTGAACTGTTTTGAAACACTGTCTTTTTTTGGGGGGGGGTTGGCTCTTTTCTATATCAAATTATTTTGGGTAATTTTATATAATTTAATAGTACCACTAGGAATCGTCATTGGTTAATTCATATCTCTTTCCTTAACATATTCTTCCTCTATTGCAGAGAGTGTAGAGATAGGGTCTCACTATGTAGCTCAGGTCCTTGAACTCTTGGTACTCCTGCCTTTTAAAAACAGGTGTTGGTGGCACATGCATGTAATCCCAGTACTCTGGGAGGCAGAGGAAAGAGGATCTCTGAGTTTGAAGCCAGCCTGGGACTGCAGAATGAATTCCAGGTCAGCCTGGGCTATAGTGAGACCTCCAACCTCTCCCCTCATCCTCCCCCCCCAAAAAAAAAAAGTGGATTTTTTTTTTAAGCTTTGGGTTGTCATTGCATCTTTCTTGTGAGGCATTTCATCTTAGAAATTGCTCAGTTGTCCATCATGTTAACATTTAAATGTCAAGAGACATTTCTGTAGATTCGGCCTAAAACAACAGTATTCAGCACAAAATTATTGAACATCTATCTACAAGTGGTTAAGTTCTTGGGATATATTCATGAATAAAATAAATACAGTTGCTCTCCTGGAGATTTATGTAGCTCAGTCTGTCCTGCCTGTCTTGTGTTTGTTGGGATTACAGGTGTGCAATACTCCTGGCTTTGGGGTTCACATTCTAATGTGTGGAGGCAGACAATAACCAGGACATTAAATCAGCAAACTGTACAGCATTAGATAAGGCTGTCAGATTAGAGATTAAGGGTATAGAGAGTTAGGGGAGGGGAATGGCTGCAGTTTTAAATGGATTTAGAGGAGCCTTCATTAATGAATTAACAATTGAATCAAGATTTGAAGAAGGGCTAGGTGTTTTAGCCATTGGCTTTTTATGTAGGGTAGGTCTTCCTAGACTGACTTGTACTATAAGGTTTGTGCTGGCTCATTTTTGTCACCTGATTGTTTTGTGTATTGATACCTGATTGTGCCTGTCTGATGTTAGACCAGAAAAAAATGACTTGTAGGTTAGTAGAAGTAAACTGGAAGACTAACAAAAAGGAGACATGCTTTGACTTTTCTTCTGGGCTTGTGTATCTTGCCTTTTTTTTTTTTTCATTTCAAGTACCTGGAGAAAATACACTTAAGATTGCTTATCTGTGTTTGCGAAACAAAAAAATCTGGTCCTGTAGTTGCTTAGTGATTTTTGCATTCTGAAGTAGGGTAAAAACATTTAAGGGATCAGTCATGGTGTTCCTATTTTGGTTACATGTAAACTTGTATTCTCTCTTTCTCTAATTAGACAGTTATGATTTTACACAAGGGATGTTAACTCATACCATAGCTATTTAATAGCCATATGCTTCTCCTTAAAGGAAGGTTTCTTTTTTTTTTTTTTGTCCTAAATATCTTCAGCTGTGTGGGAACTTATTTTGCCATAGCATTGTATGTGTATTTGTATTTATCTTGAAGAGAATTTAAAGGTTTTAGAGATCTTTAACTTGAATTGTAATTTTCTTTTTTTTTTAATAATTATTCATTTTTAAGCAGAGAGAGAGAGAGAGGAGAGAGAGAATGAGAGAGAGAGCCAGGACCACCACCTTGTGGGTCTGGCTTATGTGGGTCCTGGGGAATTGAACCTGGGGCCTTAGGCACTGGAGGCAAGTGCCTTAACCACTGAGCCATCTCTCCAGCCCTTTTCTTTTTTAAAAAAATATTCTATTCATTTTCAAGCAGAGAGATGAGAGAGAGAGAGAGAGAGAGAGAGAGAGAGAGAGAGAGAGAGAGAGAGAGAGAGAGAACCAGGGCCGGCCACTGCCTTGTGGGTCTGGCTTATGTGGGTCCTGGGGAATAGAACCCAGGGTCTTAGGCACTGGAGGCAAGTGCCTTAACCGCTGAGCCAACTCTCCAGCTGTAATTTTCTTTTTGTTGTAATTTTTATTTGAGAGAGAAAATATTGGCATATCAGGGCATCTTGTTGCTACAGATGAACACCAGATGTATGCACCACTTTCTAGCCATCTTTATGTGGATGGATGGAGAATTGCTTTTCTATTTTTTTTTTTTTTTTTTGGTTTTTCCTTTTTTTGTTTTTCGAGGTAGGGTCTCACTCTAGCCCAGGCTGACCTGGAATTCACTATGTAGTCTCAGGTTGGCCTTGAACTCATAGTGATCCTCCTACCTCTGCCTCCTGAGTGCTGGGATTAAAGGCTAATACTTTATTTTGTAGTCATTTCAGGTGATTTGTGACTACTTCACTGGGGATGCAACAAGTTTATTTTATTTATTTATTTTGGTTTTTTGAGGTAGGGTCTCGCTCTATCCCAGGCTGACCTGGAATTCACTCTGTAGTCTCAGGGTGGCCTCGAACTCACAGCGATCCTCCTACCTCTGCCTCCCAAGTGCTGGGATTAAAGACGTGTGCCACCACGCCCGGCTACAACAAGTTTATTAAGTGGGCCTACCTGCTGCCATTTTTTTTTTCCTTTGTTTTGAGGCAGTCTCACTGTAGCTCAGGCTGAGTTAGAATGGTGGACACTAAATATATATTTAAAAAAATATTTTTACTTACTTGCAAGCAGACAGACAGACTGGGCAAGCCAGGGCCTCTAGCCACTGCAAAGGAACTTCAGATACATGGGCCATTTTGTGCATTTGGCTTTGTGTGGGTACTGGTGAATAAAACTTGGGTCCTTCTGCAGGTATCTATCTAACTGCTGAATCATCTCCCCAGCCCCAAGGCTTATTTTGTTTGTATTTATTTTTATATTAATGCATATTATGTTAACTAATAAGTTGAGGTACAGGTTGGTACATGATTGTGTTGAGCAAAACTAAATACAGGAACTATGATTTGGAATTCAGTAGGTATCTTTTATTTTTCATTTTTTAAATTTTTTTTGTGCTTTTCGAGGTAGGGTCTCATTCTAGCCCAGGCTGGCCTGGAACTCATGGTAACCCTCCTACCTCTGTCTTCCAAGTGCTAGGATTAAAGGTGTGTACCACCAGGCCTGGCTGTATCATC
>PVHP010049157.1:0-12268 GCA_004024765.1 Zapus hudsonius
GGTTCTCCAAGCTGGAAATCTCTGTGCCTTCCTACACCCTTCCCTCCCCGTCCTCTCTAACCCTAGCTCCATTAAGAAAAAATAAAACAAAATAAAGAAAAGCCGGGCGTGGTGGTGCATGCCTTTAATCCCAGCACTCGGGAGGCAGAGGCAGGAGGATCACCATGAGTTCAAGGCCAGCCTGAGACTGCATAGTGAAGTCCAGGTCAGCCTGGACTAGAGCGAGACCATACCTTGAAAAACCAAAATAAAATAAAATAAAACAACAGGAAGGAGGCCCAGGAAGGACTGAATGCTAGACTGTACAAACGGTGTTGAAAGGAGATAAGCGAAAGGAAGGAGCTTCCTTTTCAGGCCTATTTGTCCCGGAATTAACAACATGGCTGCCAGGGTGGGAGCGCAGGGCCCTGGGGGTGAAGAGCGGGACTGACAATTCCAGAATATTCCAAGTCAGCAGTGACTTGGAATAAATCAATTTTCTTTACAAGCAGAGAGAGACAGAATGGCTGTGCTAAGGCCTCTGCCAACAAAGCCCAGACGCATCACTTTGTGCGTCTCTCGCTCTACTTCGGCTCCGGGGAGGCTTCGCAGGAAACCAGGCCAGGCCGACCTGGAAGTCTCTGGAGTCTCAGGCTGGCCTCGAACTCACGGCGATCCTCCTGCCTCTGCCTCCCGAGGGCTGGGATTAAAGGCGGGCGCCACCACGCCCGGCTTATTCCTTTTCTTTTAATCTCTCTCTCTCTCTCTATATATATATATATCTATATATATATATATATATATCTGCTTACAAAAAATGAGTTGTTTGTAAGCAGAGATAGAAACAGACGGAATGGATGCACCAGGGCTCCAGACACCACATGCGTCACTTTGTGCGTCTGACGTTAGGTGGGGACCGTGGAATCAAACCCTGGTCCTTAGGCTTTGCAGGCCAGCGTCTTAACCACTGGGCCATCTCTTCAGTCCCAGTTTATTCTTTTTTTTTATTTATTTGAGAGAGAGAGAGAGAGAGAGAGAGAGAGAGAGAGAGAGAGAGAGAGAGAATGGGCGCACCAAGGCCTCCAGCCACTGCAAATGAACTCCAGACACGTGCGCCCTCTTGTGCATCTGGCTTTACATGGGCGCAGGGGGATCGAACTCAGGTTCTTCTGCATTGCAGGCAAATGCCTTAACCGCTGAGCCATCTCTTCAGCCCCCAGTTTATTCTTATTACTAGTCCTTTTTGTTTATTTGTTTTGACGCAAGTTCTCATGTTCTAGCCCAGGCTGACCTGTAGCCAAACTGGCCTTGAACTCATGCTGATCCTCCTACCTAAGCCTTCTTAGTGCTGGGATTATAGATGTGAGCCTACGTGCCCAGCTTATTTTTAGTACTTTGCAGACATAATTACTAGGAGCTTTTTTACCACATAGTTGAAAATATCCCTCTGGTCTGTTATTATATGCAGATTTGTATTTTTTGTCTGGGGACGGAGCCAGCCAGGCACACTGAGCACGTGATCTGCTATGGAGTTCTCAGGCTCTGCAGGCAATCACCCTAAGGAGCCATCTCTCCAGCCCTTCTTGGTTTCTTGAGGATGTCTAGCCCAGGCTGACCTGGAAGTCACTCTGGAGTCTCAGGCTGGCCTCACACTCACAGCAATCCTCCTGCCTCTGCCTCCCGATTGCTGGGATTAAAGGAGAGCACCACCACAACCCGCGGCTCTTCCCATCTTTAATAAAGTCTTCCTAAACTTCACCTTCTACGCTCTCTGGATTTCGGTCCTTGAGTTCCTGAGGCGAGTGGCTGGAGCCCTCCGACTCTGGAGGTTCTGTGTGACCATGGAGTCCTGACTCCTGCTAAAGCCCAGCCGAGAGCCGAGAGGGGCTCCCCTGCTCTCCAAGCCCCCGTTCCTGGGTCAGAAACAGGAGGAGGATTTGAGAGCCAAGCACTGACGGAGCTCCATGGTGGCGTCCAGCCTGGTTTGTTGGGCCAGGACGCGGCTTGGTCCACCACAGCTGCCTGTGATTCTTATTCAATGGGAGATTTGCCGTCATTGGGCATTTGTTCTTTCTTGGCAGTGTGTGGCCATTTCTGTCTCTCCCCTGTGTGCGTGCGTGCGTGCGTGCGTGTGTGTGTGTGTGTGTGTGCGCGGCAGTGGGTGTATGTTGGGCACTGCCTGTTGGCGCTGCTACTGAGGGCCCGGAGAACAAAGGGTTAAGGATGTCTGAGTGAGGTGGAACCCCGATAATTCGGTAGGCGTTTCCCGGCTCCATCAACCCTGACTCCCAACCCCCATGGGCCACAGGAACCAGCATTTCCATCTCAGCATGACTGGCAATGGGTATCAGACAAACTTCCTTGTACCCATCCCAATGGACCGTGGCTAGAATCAAGTATTTCCCGCCACTCAGGCCCCCAAAGGAGGTGTTCTCAGGTTGTCCATACTCACCTATCCCAGTGCAGGCCGCTAACTCACCACCCGACCAACCAATCCCCTTTTCTCTTCCCCATTCCCCATCCCCCTGACCCCCTTTTCCTATAAAATGTAAGTCCCCCAATTGAATAAAGAACCACGTGGATATACAATACACATCTGCTCGCCTCTGTGTCCTGCCGGACCCCCCTGCGCCTTCCCCCCAGCTCTGTGGACCCCAGCCCTGAGACAGCTCGCTCGGCTCCCACCGCTTCTCTGTTCTTCCTCTGCTGCGGCCAACGGCGCCCCCGGAGGCGAAAACAACAGGCGTCTGCACACGCATAGGCCCTTGCAGCACCCCATGGGCTCACCAGCAGCTGGGAGTACTTGTCTGAGGTGTCCAGAGCAGAATGTCAGGTGTCCCACCCCACCGTCCTTGGGCCCATTCTCTCTCTCAAGATGTGGAACTCTTGGGGCTGGAGAGATGGCTTAGTGGTTAAGGCACTTGTCTCCAGTGCCTAAGGCCCCCGGTTCAATTCCCCAGGACCCACATAAGACCCACAAGGTGGTGGCCCTGGGGCTCTCTCTTTCTTCCTCTCTATCTCTGCTTGAAAATGAATAAATAAATTATTTTTTAAAAAAGATGTGGAACTCTTCATGAACACTTGGTCAAAATTTGCTTGTCAAACTAGCTGGATCTGGGGTTGGTGTGTGTATCTTCTGGCAGCCTGGACCGTGGGTGTAAGCAGACGTCACACAAGTGAGAACACAGCCTGGTTCAGAGGCCATGTGGGTGCACCTGCCTCACCCATGCTCAGCACAAAGGCCGGCAGGCAGCAGAGGGGAAATGCCACCAAGGGTCAGGGGAGCCGGGGACACATCTGGTACTGTGGGAGGCTCCCTCTCTCTTTATCAGAGCCGCAAGTGGGACAGAAGTCAGGGCAGGACCGGCTTTCCCCCGCTCCTCCTTCTTCTCCTGGGCAGAGGCTCTCTGGATTCTCTTCCTTTTAACCTTGCGAAGCCTGTTGGCCATGAGCTCTGGCAGCTGAAGTCATTGACCAAATCCTGACGTCCTGGGCGGATGGTTGCACGTGTGGACAATCATCCATTTCTATGTTCAATCTCTCAATGACTCTCTGGGACACTTGGTATTTCATTTTGCCAGCCAGTGTTATTGGCATAAAGTTTATATATACATATAAATCATTTATTTATTTATTTATTTAGGTTTTTTTATTTTTTAAATATATATTTATTGTCCATAACGAGTTACATTATTTAGTGGGCAAACCATGCGTTGTTATCCCGAATTCCCCAATCCCCCCCTCCCCATCCCTGATCAGTTGGATATCCTCCTCCGTGGGCTGTCTGTGTTAGTCCTTGTGGCAAGGGATCCTGTATATCTTAGTACTCATCCCGGTCTTCCTGGCCCAAGTGTGTTGTTACTGATGGGTGCCATGCCTCCGGACAGTCTCCCCCACCACGGCTCTCACCATCTTTCCGCCCCCTCTTCCACTCAGTTCCCTGAGTCGTGGTGGGTGAGTATTAAGGCTGCTTTAATGTTGCGAGCTTAGAGGTCCTTGTGTCGAAAATCCTTGGTTCCTGTCTCATTGGCCTATCCTGTGTTGATTGAATGGCTGTGGTTATAGGTCCCTTGTTCATCTGTCATTGTCTGCTGGGTTCCCTATGGATCCTCCATGATATGACTGTGGTGGCTCCTCTCTTGCCAGGATCTCATCCATCGGCCTATGGTTATTTAGGTTTTTCGAGGTAGGGTCTCCCTCTAGCCCAGGCTGACCTGGAATTCAATGTATAGTCTCAGGGTGGCCTTGAATTCATGGTGATCCTCCTACTTCTGCCTCACGAGTGCTGGGATTAAAGGCGTGAGCCACCACGCCCGGCTCATATAAATCATTTATTTGCAAGCAGAGGTGAGAGTGAGCAAGCGAGAGAGAAAGAGAGAGAGAGACAGACAGACAGACAGACAGAATGGGCACACGAGGGGCCTCTTGCCACTGTAAACAACCTCCAGATTTCTGTGACACTTTGTGCATCTTGTGGGTTTTGGGCATTAAACTCAGGTTTTCAAGCAAGCACCTCTTAGCCATCTCCCGGTCCCCATAAAGTTGCGTGTGTTGTGTGTGTTGTGTGTGGAGGGCAGAGGACAAGGTCGGGCGCTGCTCCTCTGCTTCCACCTTGCTCCAGGCTCTGTCGTTCCTCCCCACCCTGCATTTGCCGCCCCAGCTGAAACCCAGAGGCTCTCCTATCTCCACCTCCCTTCTCATCCTAGGTGAGCTGGACTCCAGCTACTTAGCACTGCAGTGTACAATTTAAAATTTCACATGTGTTCTAGGTACTCATCCTCGCTTAGCGAGTACTTCATCTCCTGAACCATCTCCCCAGTGCCCACATAAAGGCGCGTGCGTGCGTAAAGTGGTGCGTGCAGCCGAGTGCCTGCCTTGGCAAGCCCACACTCAGTCTTTCTCAAGTAAATGCATAGCTTTCAAAAGCGTCTTGTGGTCAGCCAGGTGTGGCACACACCTTTAATCCCAGCACTTAGGAAGCTGAGGTAAGAGGATCGTTGTGAGTTCCAGGCTATTTTGGGTCTAGAGTGAGTTCTAGGGTTCATCACAGCAGATACACAGATGCTGACCATCAGCATGAGGTCAGACACACACCCAGAAGCACAGAAGGGACTTAAACCTTTCTTAAAAAATTGAGTGTGTACAAGGGGCCCACAGCCACAGCCATTAAATCAACACAGGATAAGCCAGTGAGACAGAAACCAACAATTTCGACACAAAGCCCCCTAAACTCACAGCCTTAAAGCAGCCTTACTACTCATCCACCACGACTCAGGGAACTGAGCGGAAGAGGGGCGGAAAGATTGTGAGAGCCATGGTGGATGAGATTATCCAGAGGCATGGCCAGGAGAACCTGGCTGAATACTAGGCTATCCATGGTCCCCTGTCACAAGGACTGATCCAGACGACCCATGGAGGAGGTTATCCAGTGGAGGGGGGAGGGAAGGGCAGTGGGGAATTGGGGATAACAACTCATTGTTTGCCCACTAAATGTTGTAACTCATTATGGACAATAAATTTTAAAAAAAATTGTGTGTGTGGCTGGGCGTTGTGGCGCACGCCTTTAATCCCAGCATTCGGGAGGCAGAGGTAGGAGGATCGCCTTGAGTTCAAGGCCACCCTGAGACTCCATAGTGAATTCCAGGTCAGCCTAGGCTTGAGCAAGACCCTACCTCGAAAAACAAAAAAAAAAAAAGTGTGTGTGTCACAGTGCCTGGTCAGAGGACAACTCTGAGGTGTCCGTGCCCCACCTTCCCTGACACAGGCAGGGTCTCTGTAGTCTAACTGCCAGACTGCAAAGGAATGTCAGAGACTAGCTGACCTCGAGCTTTGGGTTGTCCGTGTCCTGTGTCCTGCCTCCCAGGGTCATAGGTGCTCAGAGGATCACAGACACGATCACCACTTGGCATCGGGCTCCATGTGGGCTGCTTGGCATCACCAGCAAGTGCCTTTTCCTGCTGAGCCATCTCCCCAGCCCCTGGGATTTGTTCTATCCGGACAGCCAGCAATCAGAGCAGCAGACCGGGGATTAACGCCCTAGAAGTCTGTTTTCTTCTCTAGCCAGTCCCTGATCTAGGGAAAGGGGGGATCGAAACAAAGGTCTCCGATCACCCCACAGGGCTCATCCTGCCCTCTGCTCTGCACATTCCTGAGACCAGCCTTGCCTCATCCTCTGGGTGTCGGGCCCTGACACTTCTGGGAATACTGAGTCCACGGAGCGTCTGCCAGGATCGGTCTGGCACTCCTTAGGGGCATCTGTGCCCGGGCTGGTGGGCGTGAGCCAACCTTTGACAGTGCCTATGTGCACTGTTCATAGCTTGTCCATGCTGACTCCTAAAATAATACAGAGCAGGGGCTGGAGAGATGGCTTAGTGGTTAAGGTGCTTGCCTGTGAAGCTGAAGGAGCAGAAGGACTGGAGTTCGATTCCCCAGTACCACCTAAAGCCATATGCAGAGGGTGAGCAAGCAGTGGCCCCCGTTCTCTCTCTCTCTCTCTCGTGAAACAGCCTGAAGGAAAGACTGCTGAGCGCACCTTGCACCGGAGCCCTGGAGCTCTCTTCCACTCTGGAGAAGGGGAATGGTTCAGCCACACTGGTGGCCCCTTGGCAGAGGCAGTGACTTTGCTGATTGTACTTTTTCTTTCCTCCCCCTCCTCCTCCTTCTCTCCCTCCTCCTCCTCCTCCTCCCAGGCTCACCAGGAGCTCACAATCCTTAAAATCTCCCAACCAAGTGCTGGAATTCCCGTGCACACTACCCCGCCCAGCTTGCACTCCTCTCTTAGGTATTTACCAAGAGAGATGAAGGTCCAAGTGGCCCAACAGCGAACCCAAGTGTCCATTAGCAAGCAGGACGGACAAGGTGGTCCGTGGAACCCCGGAATTCAGGAAGCGAAGGCAGGAGGACCACTGTTTGGGTCCAGTCTTGACTACAGTATGAGGCCCTTTCTCATACAGCCTGGGGCGGTGGTGGTGGCGGACCCCTTTAATCCCGGCACTCAGGAGGCAGAGGGAGGAGGATCTCTGCGAGTTCAAGGCCGGCAGGAACTACTGAGTGAGTTCCAGGTCGGCCTGGGCTAGAGAGCGAGCCTTCTTCCAAAAAACCAACCATCAAAGACCACAGAACCAAGTGACTGAGTAGGCAAGCTGGTGCATCTATGGGCAGTGGAGCAGGGCTGCTCCCCAGGCGCCCACGGGGTCACGTTCCTGCTGGATTAGCCTCTTCTCGGCTAGGAAAGGCTCCACTTCATTCCTTAATTTGCCTTTTCTTTCTTTCCTTCTTTTTGTTGGTGGTGGTGGTGGTTTTTCGAGACAGGCTCTCACTCTAGACCACGTTGACCGTAATGCTATATAGTCCTAGGCTGGCCTGGAGCTCATGGCAATCCTCCTGCTTCTACCTCCCGAGTGTTGGGATTAAAGGTGGGCTCCACCTCTGTTCTCACGGAAACCATCAAGGCAGGGAGGGTGTGACAGAGTAGCTCACTTCAGAGCTGGAGGGCCACCCCCAATGGCTGATCCTCCAATCGGGCCCCACGTTCCACAGTTCAGTGGACTAAACCATGCAGAGGTCAGCCCCTCAGGATCTAATCTCTGGAAACGGTTCACAGACACACCCAGAGGCCGGGGGTAGTAATGTCCTAGGTGGGTCTGGACCCAATCCAACTGGCCACCAAGGTTAACCAAGGCAACAATAAAAACCGATCTGTCCTAAGAAAAGCACGGCCGAGGCATAGTTGAGGGAGAGCTCAGGGCACCGAACTCAGAAGCTGCTGGGTTCCATCTGATGGCAGGGCCGGGCAAGAGAGGAGAGGGGCCCAAGGGGGCCTTTGGAGGTTTGCTCACAGTCTTGATTGGAGTGATGTTCTCTGGGTATGTATGGATGTCCAATAAGCTGTAATTATGCGGTTTATTGTATGCCAATTATAGCTCAATAAAGTTGCTTTAGAAATTCAAGTGGCCTCTCAGACACTTGCTCTTGACCCACTCATGAGGGCTGTGGCCTGCCTGTCAGTCCTCTGGCACAGGCTAGGGATAGTGGGGGGTGGGGCAGCAGGAAGAAGAGTGGGTGATTGCGAAGTCAAAGGGGAAGGCTGGAGAGATGGCTCAGTGGCTAAGTGTAGTTCTGTGCAAGTATGTGGGCCTGCAGGGCCCCGAAACCTCCCAGGTTCAAATCTCTAGGTCCCACATGAACAGCTGGGCATGGCCGTCCCAGTCCCTCAAGGGGGGGCAGAGACCAGGCAATTCCCTGGGCTCATGGGAAAACAGCCCCAGTAAGAGACTCTGGCTCTGGCTCAAAAGGAGAACCGGCCCTGGGGCGGTGGGGTGGGACACCTGACATTCTGCTCTGGACACCTCAGACAAGTGCTCCCTGCTGCTGCTGAGCCCATGGGGTGCTGCAAGGGCCTATGCGTGTGCGTACACCCACGGTGCACGCACACACACACAGACACGCACGCACGCACGCACGCAGGGGAGAGACAGAAATGGCCACACACTGCCAAGAAAGAACAAATGCCCAATGACAATCATCATGGCAATCCTCCTACCTCTGCCTCCCGAGTGCTGGGATTAAAGGCATGCGCCACCACGCCCAGCTTAATATATATTTTTAATAAGATCATAAGCCGGGCATGGTGGTACACGCCTTTAGTCCCAGTACTCAGGAGGCAGAGGTAGGAGGATCACCATGAGTTCAAGGCCAGCCTGAGACTTCATAGTGAATTCCAGATCAGCCTTGACTAGAGCGAGACCCTACCTAGAAAAAACAAAAACAAAACCATAAACAAAAGCAAAGATGGTAAGAGAAGGAGCGTGAGAGCTCCTTCGAGGAGGAGGTCCTCAGACGGGAAGGTCCCACCCAGTGTCTCTGAAAGCAAGCCCCTGAGCCGCCTCCCAGCCTGGACATTCTGGGGGGGGGTCTATTGTGGGAATTTACTGAATGGGGGCTGAGCTGGCCAGGTGCTTTGCAGGTTTCCAGGAAAGTCGAGATTTAACAGGTTTCTAGGAAGGGGGCTGTCATGGTTTGATCCAGGCGTCCCCCACAAACCAATGAATGTGTTCTGAGTGATCGATCCTCAGCTGATGGCAGTTTGGGTTTTACAACCTCGATGGAGCTGTGTCGTCAGGGGCGGGCTTATGGGGTTATAAGCCAGCTCCCCCTTGCCAGAGTTTGGCACACCTTCCTGCCGCTGTTTGCAGTGCTGTGGCGGAGGTGATGTCCACCCCTCTGCTCATGCCATCGTTTTCCCTGCCAGGATGGAGACTCCCCTCGAGTCCATAAGCCACATAAACCCATTCCTCTCAAGCCACTTTTGTTTGGGTTCTTTCTGCGCAGCAACTAGAAAGCTGACGACAATGGGCCATCTTCCAACGTTTCTGCAAAGGCTTCTTTAGGGAAAAGGAGATCAGGAAGAGCTGCCTCCCCTTACAGCACAGGGACATCTAGCCATTTTTGTTTACTTTCTGGGCCCTATGGACCCTGAACTGCCTCACCTGGACCTCCCAAGGCTGGGGTGACGGCATGGCCCACCACACCCACTCTGCAGTTTTCCTGGGCGGGATGAGCAAGACCCCTCGCCCTAATCCTCTTGCAACAGATAACGGTGGTGCCAACCACAGTTATTTTCCTCGTCCCCTCCATGGTTCCCGAAAGCCGTCTCTCCTTGGCCCTGTCTGCAAAACTCTGCTCAGCCGTCAGCACACGCTTTAAGCCATGGAGCCATACTGGATTCTAGAAGCCAAAGGAAGCCAATCAGCAGCTTTAGATTGTAAGTTTGACCTTTGAAATCCTCAAGGGAGAGCAAAGGCCATCAGAGTCCGTTTCTTTAACTCACCCAGGTGTGTCACCTGGGAGGGACAAAGCCAGCAGAGGGGAAGAAAAACGGCTAAAGGACCAGAAGGGGGCAGTGGGTGCCCGGACCATCCGAGCTGGCAGATCCACCAGAGAAGCCAAGGACAGTCATCCAAGGAGGGGAGGAGGTATCCCTAGGGTCCACGGAGGAAAACCCACGATGACCACGTAAGGCGCAAGTCCTCGGTGAGCCCCGTGAGCAGTCTAGGGTAAGGTGGCTGCTCCAGTTTGGAAAGTGTCCCCAGATGTCTCAGGATATTGGGCTAGCCCAAGACCAGAAGGGACATCTTGTTTTTGAAAAGAATTGTGCAACTCCTGACGGAAGTGGTCCTGGATGCATCACTGAAATTCATGTGTAAAAGAATTCTCTCTCTCTCTCTCTCTCTCTTTTTTTTTTTGGTTTTTCGAGGTAGGGTCTCGCTCTAGTCCAGGCTGACCTGGAATTCACTCTGTAGTCTCAGGATGGCCTTGAACTCATGGCAATCCTCCCACCTCTGTCTCCTGAGTGCTATGTGCCACCACGCCTGGCTAAATTCTCTCTTTTTAAAAATATTTATTAGAGAGAGAGAGAGAAAGGAGCAGGAGAGAGAGAGAGAATGGGAGCACCAGGGCCTCCTGCCACTGCAAATGAACTCCAGACACATGTGCCACCTTGTGCATCTGGCTTTATGTGGGCACTGGGGAATCGAACTCGGCTCCTTCTGTGTTGCAGTTAAACACATTAACCAATAAGCCATCTCTTCAGCCCTGACACAGGGTCTTGAGAGGGAGTTCAGGGTGCTGGGCCCCGGAAGTGAAAGAGCAGGACGGTCCTTGAGTCGGCCCCTGCAGTCTCCTCTTCACTAGAGAGAGCGGAGGACCTCTCCTCTCCTGTCTCCTGACTAAAGGACTAGATCTGTCTCTCCGTGGACAACCTGAGCACCTCCTGGGAGGGAGGGAGGGAGTTCCCGTTCCTAGAAATACCGATCCTGGCACTGTGGCTGGTGAAGCTCAGCCCCAAACTTGGCATCGTGGCCGGTCTCTTCTTGAGCCAGCGCCAGCCCTCCCTCCGACTCCCCTGAGCCCCAAGGTAAGGCCCGCCAACGACATCAAGGTTCCCTAAAACCCCACTCAGTCCTGGTTCGGGGGCAGGAGTAGGATGGGCCCTTGACAAGGTTCCTGTCCCTGACACTCGTAGGTGACTGTCATACCTCGGCACATTGGTGTGGTCCATGGTGTGTGCACGACTGACTTCATATATCCCTTGAATTCTCCTTCAAGACAAAGGGAAACCTTGAATAAATACTATATTTCATGTGTTTATAGCATTATAAAGTCACACAGGGCTGGGGAGATGGCTCAGTGGTTAGAGGTGCTTACTTGCAATGCCTGCTGCCCTGGGTTCGATTCCCCAGTACCCATGGAAAGCCAGATGCACAATATGGCGCACACGTCTGGAGTCTGTTTGCAGTGGCAAAGGGCTCCGGCAGACTCCTACTCTCTCTCAAATAAATAAATAAAATATTTTATAAATAGTCACATATCCTGTGACCCTATTTGAAGTTTTTTTGGGTCCACACCTCTTCCTGGAGGCTGCTGCTATGGACAGATATGAAAGGGTTTTTTTCTTCTTCTTCTTCTCATCTTTCTACTTTTTTGTATGGCTGGGTGTGTGTGTGTGTGTGTGTGTGTGTGTGTGTGTGTGTGTGTGTGTGTGTGTGAGTGAGTGAAGGGGCTCTGAAATAAGCTCCCTCTATGTGACCCAGGCTGGACTCAAACACCCAGCTCAAGTGATCCTCCTGCCCATCTCCCCTTGGTGCTGGGCCATAGGTGTGTGCCTCAGCACTCAGCCTGGCCTCCTATTATTTATTGTAATTTTCAAAAATTTATTTATTTGTGGGCTGGAGAGATAGCTCAGTGGTTAAGGCACTTGTCTCCAGTGCCTAAGGCCCCCGGTTCAATTCCCCAGGACCCACATAGGCCAGAGTCACGAGGTGGTGGCCTTGGTGCTCTCTCTCTCTCTCTCTCTCTCTCTCTCTCTCTCTCCATCATCATCATCATCTATCTCCTATATCTCTCTGCTTGAAAATGAATAAATAAAATATTTTTTAAAAAATTATTTATTTGTAGCCAGGCGTGGCGGCGCATGCCTTTAATCCCAGCACTCGGGAGGCAGAGGTAGGAGGATTCTCATGAGTTCAAGGCCAGCCTGAGACTACATAGCGAATTCCAGGTCAGCCTGGGCTAGAGTGAGACCTTACTTCGAAAACCACAAAAACAAACAAAACCAACCCCCCCCAAAACAAACAAACAGAAAAACATTACCACAGAAACGGGCTGTGGCATACACTTGTAACCCAACATGTAAGAGCAGGAAGCCAGAGGATCAAGAATTCAAGACTTTAAGGCTAGTCTGGGATACGTGGTGAGACTTTGTATCAAAAAAACGAAAGAAAAAAAGAAA
>PVHP010049158.1:0-12262 GCA_004024765.1 Zapus hudsonius
ATGAGAGAGAGAGAGAGAGAGAGAGAGAGAGAGAGAGAGAGAGAGAAAGAGAGAGAGAGAGAACACCAGGGCCACCACCTTGTGGGTCTTGCATATGTGGGTCCTGGGGAATTGAACCCAGGGCCTTAGGCACTGGAGGCAAGTGCCTTAACTGCTGAGCCATCTCTCCAGCCCTACACACTCAATTTTAAATGAAACACCCGAATCTATGAGAGATATACATTCAAACTACCAACTGTCTATGATAACAAGTGCTTAGTGACTCTCGGGGCCCCTTGCTCCATGGCTTCCCTAATAGCCTGTCCCTCACTGTCTGTGTGTGTCTCGATTCCCTGCAATCCAGCAGCTCACCCCCGGGGGCACACGGGTCCTGGTGACAAAGGCCTTTAGCAACCTGTTTCTGGTGAATAATCAAGCCAAGTGTGAAGAACTTCTCCACGTGTTATTTGTTTTCAATCCACACCATGTAAAATCTGCAAGGTGTAGATTGCTGTCATACAGATCAGGATTTTTTTTTATTTATTATTTTTTACAATGAGTTGTTATCCCCAATTCCCCAATGCTCTCCTCCCCATCCCCGGTTCTCCTCCGTGGGTCATCTGGATCAGTCCTTGGGGCAGGGGACCATGGATAGCCTAGTACTCAGCCCGGTCCTCCTGGCCCAAGTGTGTTGTTACTGAGGGGTGCCATGCCTCTGGATCATCTCCCCCACCACGGTTCTCACAATCTTTCTGCCCCCTCTTTCGCTCAGTTCCCTGAGTCATGGTGGGCAGATCAGGAATTTTTAAAAAATATTTTATTTATTCATTTTCAAGCAGAGAGATACAGGAGATAGATGATAGATGATGAGAGAGAGAGAGAGAGAGAGAGAGAGAGAGAGAGAGAGAGAGAGCGCACCAAGGCCACCACCTTGTGGATCTGGCCTATGTGGGCACTGGGGAATTGAACCAGGGCCTCAGGCACTGGAGACAAGTGCCTTAATCACTGAGCCACATCTCCAGTCCCAGATCAGGAATTTTTTAAGTGATGCTGTTAGTTCAAAGCCAGTCTGGGGCTACAGAGTGAGTTCCAGGTCACCCTGGGCTAGAGTAAGACCCTACCTAGGAGGTGGGAGGGAAGATTGTCAAGTTATCTCCAGTAAATATTAAACCCAACTAAATGTGGAAATCCTGATGTCTAGGGGCCAGGCCTGAGGTGAAGACCTCATTCGAGTCAGCTCCACATGGGTCAGATCAGAACCCCTTCCCCTACCACAGGGGCCTGCCAAGCTGAGACACATTTCCCAGGCTCCTTTGCAGCTAGGGTTTCAGATGTGGCTTTAGACCTAACCTGGATTTAGACCTAACCCAGGATTTGGGGAAGCAGACATAAGCTGGGGACATTTTCCTGCTGGAACCAGCAAGGTCAAGGCGAAGCTGTGTGTTCTTAGCAGCCTAGAGGCTCATGGTCACAGGCCTCAACCTGGCTAAAATGGGGTGTTTGAGCCGATTCTAGGGCTCCACCTCACACCTAATCCTGTTCTTCCTACAACTTGGTCAGGCTGGCTCCTTCCTGCTGAAATTGGCACAAACGGTTTCTATTTTCTGCACCTGAACCCTGGCCCATGTTTGTCTCCCAGGAACCACTGGAGATAAGAGGCATGAGTCACACCCGTTGCCTGAATAACATTTTAACTAGATGCTTCCATAGACACAAAGACTGAAGTGGAAATCATCGTGACTCCTCAGGAACAGCAGGCTGAGGAGAGAGCACTCAGCTCCCATTGGTAAACCAGCCACCATTGTTGGGACCAATGCAGACATACGGGCGGGGTCACCTGGCTGACTGGGGCCTCACCTATTTAATGTGAGGCTGTAGGGGCGTCCCAGGTCCTTCCTGAAGTGAGGAAATAAGTTGTGACAGAAATGTGGTGAGGGGGGCTGAGAGTGATGGTTCAGCAGTTAAGGTTTACCTACAGAGCCTAAAGACCTGAGTTCGATTCCCCAGTACCCATGTAAAGCCAGATGCACAAAGTGGTGCATGCATCTGGAGTTCGTTTGCAGTGGTTGGAGGCCCTGGTGCACCCATTCTCTCTCTCTCTCTGTCTCTCTCTCTGTGTCTCTCTCTGTCTCTTTCTTCCTTGCAAATGAAAAAATAAAAATACTTTTTCATAAATGTGGTAAGAATAATGGCTTCTAGATGGGCGTGGTGGCACACACCTTTAATCCCAGCACTCAGGAGGCAGAGGCAGGAGGATCACTGTGAGTTCAAGGCCACCCTGAGACTACATAGTAAATTCCAGGTCAGCCTGGGCTAGAGCGAGACCCTACCTCAAAAAAAAAAAAACTATCAAAGAAAGAAAGAGAAAATAAAAAAAAGATTTCATACAATGTATCTAATTATTAATAATAACGATATTTAATTTAAAAAGTTAAAAAACAGAGAAAGTTGTTCTCTGACCTTCACGTGTGCCATAATGTGTGCGCGCGCGCGCGCGCGCACACACACACACACACACACACACACACACACACACACACACACACGAGCTCAGTCTAGTTTATCACCTTACAGAGCCAGACCCAGCATGGAGACAGTTTGATGGGATGCTGGGAGAAGTCACACCAAGAACAGCAGGGAGGGGCTGGAGAGATGGCTCAGCGGTTAAGGCCCTGGGTTCAATTCCCCAGTATCCACATATGCCCCTGGTGCTTTCTCTCCCTCTCTCTCTGTCTCTCTCTCTCTCTCTCTCTGTATTTCTCTGCTTGAAAATAAATAAATAAAATATATTTTTAAAAAAAAAGAACAGCAGGGAGACCACGAATGACATCACTTGCCAACGAACTTCAGTGAATGAGAATTCCCAGCATGCAATGCAATCCTTCCACAAACTGAGATGCAGGAAAGACGCTTCACCCCACCTCACACAGACAGCCCTGCAGAAGATCAAGAGAAGGAAATGGAGGCTTCCACAGTGTGGGAAGGGCTGCCCAGGCCGGGCCTAGAGTCCCAGCCCCCTCTGTCTGGGTCATGGCCCCTTCACAAAGGGCCACTGCAGGGACTTCAGAAGTGGGTGCAGGATGTGGAGAACACCCCTGGGTGTTCCCTGGGGCTGTGACAGTGGGAATTGTCACCACCAGAGCAGTTCCTGGAGCTGGGGAGATGTCTCAGTGGGTAAAGTGAGGGCCTGGAGTGGATACCCAGGACCCTTGGGAAAAAATGGTGGCATGTGCTCATCAGTTAAGGTGGTTGCCTCCAGAACCTGAGGACTCAGGTTCAATTCCCCAGTACCCATGTAAAGTGGTGTCTGCATCTGGAGTTTGTTTGCAGTGATGAGAGGCCCTGGTGCCCATTCTCTCTCTCTCTCTCTCTCTCTCTCTCTCTCTCTCTCTCTCTCTCTCTCTCTGTTTACAAATAAATACTGATAGTATGTACCTATTTGTAATATTTTTATTACAAATAAATACTGATAGTATGTACCTATAATTCATCAGAACTGGGAGGGCAGAAACAGGAGTGTAGCATCTCCCTTGTCCTTGCTGAGAACAAAACACCCGACCTCGAGGGCGGGTTTCATCGTGGCATAGCAGGGCAGAGGCTGGGCATCACGTCTTGTCACAGCAGCAAGAGCCAACTAGCTCTCGCAAGGGAGCGCTGGACCATAACACCCCAAAGCTTGCTCCCAGCCACACAACTCCTCCAGTATGGCTTCACCTCCCAAATTGCCACCAGCCAGAGACCAAGTATTCAAAACCCAGGAGGCTCCCAGACTCATTTCACATTGGTGAGCTCCTGGCCAATGAGAGACCCTGTCTCAGAAAAGGTGACCCGTGACCCTAAGAAATAATACCTGAGGATGTCTTCCAGGCTCCACCCACAAATAAATTTATACTTAAATTTATATTTTAAAAGGGAAGGGGTTGGAGAGATGGCTCAGAGGTTAAGGCACTTGTCTGCAGAACCTAATGCCTTGAGTTCAATTCCCCAGTGCCCGTGTAAAGTCAGGTGCACAAAGTGGCGCATGCATCTGGAGTTTGTTTGCAGGTGCTGGAGGCCCTGGGGCACCCATTCTCTCTGTCTGTCTCTCTTCTCTTTCTCTCTCTCTCTCTCTCTCCCCCCCTCTCTCTGCTTGAAAATGAATAAATAAAAATGTAGGGACTAGAGAGATGGCTCAGTGGTTAAGTCATTTGCCTGCTAAGTCTAATGACCTTGGTTCGACTCCCCAGTACTCACGTAAAGCCAGATGTACAAGATGGCACATACATCTGGAGTTTGTCTGCAGTGGCTGGAGGCCCTGGGGTGCCCATTCTCTCTCTGTCTCTCTATTTGTGTGTGTGTGTGTGTGTGTGTGTGTGTGTGTGTGTGTGTGTGTGCAAAAGAAAGAGAGAGAGGGAAAGCAGGCATTTCCTTTCTGAAAATCAAGGTGTGTGTGGTGGCCCTGAACACTTCTGTTGGTGTCTCTGGGGACCTTCTCCTGCTGGCTTGGGTTCAGATTTGCGTTGTCAAAGTCCTTTCTCTTTTTTTGTGGCTGAACAGAACCTGAGTTGCTGAGTCACTGCCTGCCAGGAAAATGACGTTCTTTACTGCAAATCCCTTTAGAATTTGTGGAGGGTTGGCATGGTGTCTTCTGAAGTTTGAAAGGGTCTGGGTGACGGTAGAATCCTGGACCCTCGATTTCCAGGAATCTGTCTCACCTAATCCCCCATTCTGGGATGTCACCGGGGCTGGGGACAGGGGAGGACTTATTAGGTGTCTCAGAAGCTCTCTGGTGACTCACATGCCACATGGGGCCACAATAGCCCCTTGATCGCTGACATCACCGTCATCCCAGCTCCAGGCTGAGAACCTGAACTTGGCCTTGGCCGGAGATGGGGCTGTGTGACTGGGGGAAATCCTTCTTGCTCAGGCTAACTGGGATTTCATGAGCCACATTTAGATGTCGGGGCTTTCCGGCCAGCACTGGCCAGGGAAGGTAAGCAGCCACCCTGGACACTTGGGAGACTTTTGTCTGCTTGTGCTGGAGAAGGAACCCGGGGTTCTACCACAAAGCTGTACCCCCAGAACTTGGTGTGGGATTTTTGTTGTTGCTGTTGTTTCTAGATAGGGCCTCTCTCTAGCCCAGGCTGACCTGGAATTCACGCTGTAGACTCAGGGTGGCCTCGAGCTCACAGGGATCCTCCTGCCTCTGCCTCCTCAGAGCTGGGATCAAAGGTGTGGGCCACACACCCAGCTCCTTGATTATTTATTTGCAATCAGAGAGATACAGAGAGTGTGGGCATGCCAAGGCCTCCAGCCATGGCAAACAAACTCCAGATGCATGGGCCACTTTGTGCATCTGGCTTTACATGGGTGCTGGGGAATCAAACCTGGGTCATTGAGCCATCTCTCCAGCCCAGCCCTTGGTTTTTTGAGACGGTCTCGCTGTATAGCCCATGCTGACCTCAAACTCGCAATCGTCCTGAATGTTGTGATTACAGACGTGTGTTCAGGACTTTGTGACCCCGATGTCTTAGCACAGGGCACCCCATGTGGAAGGATGAGGAGAGAAGAGCGGCTGTGGGCCATGCAGGTCTCCTCCTGGCCTTTCTGACCACTGGGCACACCCAGAGGACCACATTAGACAGGTGTCCGTGCTCAGAGTGGCAACCAGGGGCCAATGGAAAGAAAGAAAGAAAGAAGGAAGGCTTCCAGGGTTTCTGGTGTGGGCGAAGAAAGACATAGTGAACACAGGCCTCGGGCCCCTCACGCACAGTTCATGATGTGTTCTCTCGCTCAGTGACATTGCATTTCCTTTTGGTTAAATCTTTTTATTTATTTATCAGACCAAGAAAGTCACAGAGAGGGCTGGAGAGATGGCTCAGCGGTTAAGGCCCTTGCCTCCAGTGCCTGAGGCCCCGGGTTCAATTCCCCAGGACCCACATAAGCCAGACCCACAAGGTGGTGGCCCTGGTGCGCTCTCTCTCTCTCTCTCTCTCTCTCTCTCTCTCTCTCTCTGCTTGAAAATGAATAAATAAAATATTTTTTAAAAGACACAGAGAGAGAAAGAAAGTGTGTGTGTGTATGGGTGCACCAGAGCCTCTTTCCTCTGCAAACAAGCTCCAGACACATGTACCACACTGAGCATCTGGCTATGTGTGTGCTGGGAAATCAAAGCCTGGCATGTAGGCTTTGCAAGCAAGCGCTTTTAACTGCTGACCCATCTCCCCAATCCACCATTGCTTATTGCATTTTCCCTCACACGGCTTACTATCACCTCACGTAATATGAGTTTGTTTATATGTCCTTCCTGGTCATCTCTTCCTTCCTTTTTTGTGTTTTATTGTTGATATTGTTTGCTCTGATTTGATTTATGTATTTTTTTTGAGATAGAATCTCACTGGCCTAGAACCCTTGATCCTCCTGCCTCGGCCTTCTGGTCCTGTTATTATGGGTGTGTTCCACCATGCCCATCGTGTTCTGTACTTTTTAAAACAGTACCTGGCACACAGTAGATGCTCAGCAAACAGTCATTGCAAACTGGGAAGACGGCTCAGAGGTTAAAAGCACTTGCTTGCAAAGCCTGCATACCTGGCTTTGATTCCCCAGAGCCCACATAAAGCCAGATGCACAAAGTGGTGCATGCATCTGGAGTCCATTTGAGCAGCAGGAGGCCCTGGCATGCTAATTCTCTCTCTTTCTCTCTCTCTCTCTCAAATGAATAATTTTTTAATTTTTATTTATTCATTCTCAAACACAGAGAGAGAGAGAAACAGAGAGAGAGAGAGAGAGAGAGAGAGAGAGAGAGAGAGAGAGAGAGAGAGAGAGAACCAGGGCCACCACCTTGTGGGTCTGGCTTATGTGGGTCCTGGGGAATTGAACCCGTGGCCTTAGGCACTGGAGGCAAGTGCCTTAACCGCTGAGCCATCTCTCCAGCCCTCAAATGAATAATTTTTGTTTTTGTTTCTTTTTCTTCTTTTAAAGAGTCAGGCGTGATGAAAGGATCCTCCATCCTCCTGATCCCTAAGCAGGGAGGTTATCAGGAGAACAGGCTCTGAGCAGAAGCGTCTGTCTGTCCCTCATTTCATCCAGGCCCCAGCCAGAAAGTTGACAAGTGACCCGAGGATCCGAAAAGGCCGTGTTATTCACAATGAAGACTGGGAAACTGTTTTAGAATCCAGTGGCCTGTGGTTTGGGGACGAAGGGTGACTGACCAAGGGTGACTGACAGGTGGCTTTTTGGTGCCCCTGACTTCTGCCCCTGGAGGTGGTGAGCCCGCCATCACTAAGTTACAGAAGGGGCTGAGGGACCACAGTTGGAGATCCTCTCTGTCCCTTGACAGCAAACAGCTGTCACAGAACAAGGGTGGCACACTGCTCGTCCCCAGTACCAGCAATAAAGTCGCTTGGCACCCCCTGGTGGGAAGGATTTTAAACTGCAAGTCTTTTTCAATATTTTATTTATTCATTTTCAAGCAGAGATACAGAGAGAGAAAGAGAGACAGAGACAGAGAGACAGAGAAAGAGAGAGACAGAGAGAGAGAGAGAAGCACCAGGGCCACCACCTTGTGGGTCTGGCATATGTGGGTCCTGGGGAATTGAACCCGGGGTCTTAAGCACTGGAGGCAAGTGCCTTAACCGCTGAGCCATCTCTCCAGCCCTGTAAGTCTTTTCTCGAAGAGAAGCAGGGACTCAGTCTCCCCCAAATCCCCTTTTCCCAAGGTCCTCATGACAGCTCTGGGCTAAGCTCCTCCAAGGTCCACTGCTGTTCACCACCGTTGATGACTTCTCTCTCCCATAGGGCTGCAGGCAGCCATAGCTTTTCCCAGCTTTCTGTCAGCTGGTTAACAGGGAGGAGGTTTCCAGCTTGATCTCTCAGTGACCTACAGCCCAAGCCTGTGTGATCTTCAGCAATAGAGTCTTACCATCTCTTTCTGGTGGGCAACCAAGAGCCTTGGCAGTGGGTGGTAATGTTTTGAGGGCCTCAGGAACCTCCCTGGCCAACAACTCACTGGATGACATCCCATCTCTAGCGATCCCTCCAGCCCAATAGTAATATTAAACAAAGAACAAAAAACAAGCAAGAGCCGGGCGTGGTGGCGCACGCCTTTAATCCCAGCACTCGGGAGGCAGAGGTAGGAGGATCGCCTTGAGTTCGAGGCCACCCTGAGACTACATAGTGAATTCCAGGTCAGCCTGGGCTAGAGCGAGACCCTACCTCGAAAAACAAAACAAAACAACAACAACAACAAAAAAGCAAGAGGCTGGAGATGGCTTAGAGGTTAAAGCGTTTGACTGCAAAGCAGAAGACCAGAGTTCAAATCCCCAGCACCCACATAAAGTCAGATGCACAAGGTGGTACATGTGTCTGGAGTTCATTTGCAGTGGCTTGAGGCCCTGGTGTAGCCATTCTGGCTCTCTGTCTGCCTCTTTCTCTCTCTCAAATAAATTAATTAAATATTTTAAAATGTGGAAGATGATTCACACACACACACACACACACACACACACACACACACACATACACATACAAGGAATGGAGGAAGAAAGGGAAGGAACCAGATGTGGTAGCGCACCCCTTTAATCCCAGCACTTGGGAGGCAGGGGTAGGAGGATCACCTTGAGTTCGAGGCCAGCCTGAGACTACAGAGTGAATTCCAGGCCAGCCTCTGCTAGAGTGAGACCCTACCTTGAAAAACCAAAAAGAAAAGAAAGTAAAAGTCGAAACAAAATAATACCAGAAAGTCAAGGATGATGCCTGGCCGTCTGTCAGTAATGTGATTTAAGTAACTGTATCACTGGGGATATAGCTCAGTGGTAGAACACTTACCTAGCATGTGTGAGAGCATAGGTTCAAATCCTGCTACTACAAAAAAAAAAAAAAAAAAAAACAAGACCATAAATAACCGTGTCCCAGTTTCCCTATCTGGAAAATTCACACACCAAGGCCTCAAAAGGCTGGCTCGGGGCTGCCGTGAGATGTCATTTTAAAAAGCAGTGTCCTCCCCGCATTGAGGGCGTGCTCAGGGAGATAAGCAGAAGAGAAAATACTTGTAAACACCTGGCATGGGCCCAGCCCACCCATGGGCCCGGCCCACAGGGCTGGGGTGTGGCTCAGTGGCCGGGCACTTGCCAAGGGCCTGGCTAATGTCAGCTGTGTTGTGTCCATGCTCCAGAGCCACCCTGACCTAGTTACTGTAGGAATGTCACCTGAGATGCTGAGGTCACAGGCTGGGTCCCGGCAGCCCTAACAAGATGGGGCACTGTCCTCAATATGCCAATTAAAAAGACAAGTCAAAGTCAGATGTGGTGACGCACACCTTCCCTTAGACCCAGCATTCGGGAGGCTAAGGTGGGAAGATCTGTTGTGAGTTCGAGGCCAGCCTGGGCTAGAGTGAGACCCTACCTCGAAATTGCTATCCTGCCCTCCAAGGCTCAGGGACCAATGCTAAAGGTGAAAAGAATGGAAGAGCAAAGGAAAGGAAGGAGTGCTTCGTAATACTGCCTTCCAGACACAGAGTGGGAAAAAAAATAAATAAATAAAAGAGAGACTAGTTGGAAAAAAGTATGGATTCTGTGGAGGGGGATTTGTGAGGGTCATGGGAAGGGATCATGACCATGGATATTGTTTATATGTATGGAGGTTATCAGTAAAGTTTTAAAAGCTAGGTGTGGTGGCTCACACCTTGAATCCCGGCACTGGGGAGGCAGAGGCAGGAGGATCACTGTGAGTTCAAGGCCAGCTTGAGACTACAGAGTAAATGCCAGGTCAGCCTGGGCTAGAGCGAGACCCTACCTCAAAAACAAACAGGCCTGGAGAGATGGCTCAGTAGTTAAGGCATTTGCCTGCAAAGCCTAACGACCTGGGTTCAATTCCCCAGTCCCACGTAAAGCCAGATGCACAAAGTGGCGCATGCGTCTGGAGTTCATTAGCAGTGGCTGGAGGCCCTGGAGTGCCCATTCTGTCTGTCTGTCTTCTCTGTGTCTCTCTCCTTGCAAATAAATTTTTTTTGATTTTTTTTAAATTTATTCATTTTCAAGCAGAGAGATACAGAGGAAAGAGAGAGTGAGCACACCAGGGCCACCACCTTGTGGGTCTGGTTTATGTGGGTCCTGGGGAACTGAACCCGGGGCCTTAGGCACTGGAGGCAAGTGCCTTAACCACTGAGCCATCTCTCCAGCCCCAAATAAATAAATTTTGAAAAGACAAACAAAAAAGTGTGATATCACACTGCTGTGTCTGTTTTCTTTCTACATATGTACCTCTCTCTCTCTCTTGCTCTCTCTCTCTCTCTCTTTTTCTCTCTCTCTCTCTCTCTCCCCTCACTTCTAGGATCACAGTTGTCTCCCTTCTCCTTGCAAACCCACCTTGAACTGTCGCCTCTGGGCTGGAAGCGCTGCGATCCATCGCTGACACTTTTTAAATATTTATTTATCTGTACACAGAGACAGAGAAAAGAGAGAGGGGACACACCAGGGTCTCTCTCCACTGCAAATGAACTCCAGACCCATGCACTACTCTGTGCATCCAGCCTTAGGTGGGGCCTGGGGAATCGAACCTGAGTTGCCACACTCTGCAAGCAAGCACATTTAACTGCTGAGCCATTTCCCCAGCCCCCATTTCTAGACATGATCACATTTGTTCTCGGAGTGGACGCTACATGGCTGGACTGAATACCTTTGTGTCCAGGAGATGAGGCTGGAGCCCCGAGCACACCCTAGGCTCCCATGTGCACTGTGAAGGCTTGCAAAGCCTTAGCAGCTTTGTTCTGCCCTCAGGAGCCTCCCTGCTTGGGCACAGGGTGACAAGGACAGACAGGAGGGTAAGTGCTCCTGGACACAGGCCTCATCCCAGTAAAGATGGGCCTTAAAGCCGGGAGTGGTGGCGCACGTCTTTAATCCCAGCACTCGGGAGGCAGAGGCAGGAGGATGGCTGTGAGTTTGAGGCCAGCCTGGGACTAGAGTGAGTTCAGGGTCAGCCTGGGCTGGAGAGACCCCACCTTAGTTGGTAGGTAGTATGAAACCTGAAGTCAGATCCTTTTTTCTCCTCTGAGGCTCAGGGCATCTGACAGGTCATGGGGCACCTTCCCTTGGCTTGTGAACTCCTGCAGCCTGTCAACTGCTGTCCCACCTCTGGCCTACATCCGGGACATCACTTCCAGACCAACCTTCGCCCTCCCCACCCCCACACAACGAACTCACAGCTGGTCCCGTGACACTTTCTTGAACTTCAGAACACCAGGCTCACATGCTTGTGTTTACCAAGATAGTGACTAAGATTCCAAGTCCTCACTGCCCTTGGGTGCCCTCTCACCCAGAACGAGAGATGGCTCAGTGGTTAAAAGGTGCTTGCTTGCAAAGCCTGACATCCCGGGTTCGAGTCTCCAGTACCCACGTACAGCCAGATGCACAAGGTGGCGAGTGTGTCTGGAGTTCATTTGCAGTGGCTGGAGGCCCTGGTGCGCCCATTCTCCCTTTCTTTCTCTCTCTGCCTTCCTCCCTCCCTCCCTCCCTGAAAAAATATGTTTTAAAAGAAATATGCAGAGGTGTCTCCTGCGCAGTAAAATAGCAGTTTATTTCAGTTTTTGTTTTGTAAAGTAACATTTCCTGTGAAGAACTCAAGAAGATATGCACAGAGAGAGAGAGAGAGAGAGAGAGAGAGAGAGAGAGCTTTTCATTTGTAACAGCAAACTTTCTCAATTATGTGATTCTTATTCACCAGGTCAAGGGAGGGACCATGAGGTGGAGAGCAGCAGAGGCCTGTTATCAGACACAGAACCACTGGGCCACAGGAGACAGTGCTGTGAGCTGATGAATTAATACACAACCCACTGGGGTCCCGCCCGGTGCCTGGGATGCATTAATACATAACCCGCTAGGGTCCTGCACTTTCTAACGGGCAGGTTGTCTGGCCAAGCACGGAGTAGTCCCCATTTGGAGCAGACAGCCCCCCAAAAAGAGGTGCCCGTGGGCAGGGCTGAGGGCTGATGACAGCATCATGGGAGCGGATAGGGAAGGCCTGAAGACTTAGATGAGAAAGAACGAAATGTGGTTGCATCTGAGCTGGAGAAAGGTCTGGAACCAGACGAGGAGGGGCCTGGTGGCTTGGACTTCCCACGGAGGGTGGGAGCTGGGACCGCGTGTGCTGAGGGGAAGCTGGCCTTGCAGACCCAGGCACAGGTGACAAGTGCAAGGTCCCGGTAGCCTGGGGACCTGAGTCTCTCCGTCATCCATGGGAGGAGCTGCTCTGGCAGAAGCCCTGGGACCATCCGCAGGGTGCGTTTTCTGGGCAGCAGGGGTCCCTGGGG